>JAULJZ010039998.1:0-14584 GCA_032270985.1 Heliamphora pulchella
TATTCACCACTTTTCTCTAATGTTCTAGAATTGTCCAAGTATTTCCCAATAGTCCGCTCGAATAAACCCCCACCGCTCGAGCGGTGACCCCTGAAGCTAAATTTTGTGAATTTCCTTAATATTCAACTCAAACCTCCAATTTACTCAACTTTTCATATTTTGAATTATTCATTAGCATAGCCATATTAACATCATTCGTTACCATATGTCTCAATTTCACTTTTACATATCACTAATTCAACCTTTAACGAATAAAAATTTTATAGCCCTGATGCGCAAATTTATTTTGGTCACTTCTCTTACCAAAAATATGAAAAATAAAATAAGCATGTAGCGGGTCGTTACAAATGTCATAACTCTTAGATCTTTAGCTTCTGAAATGGCCGTCACCTTAGCTTCCTAAATGGGTGGTAAGACCTTGAGCACTTTCCTTAACAATTCACAAGAGTGGTAAGATTTTTCAAGAGCACTAAGAGAATTAATGATGTAAGTAAACCGAGTATACATGCTAGAGATGGATTCATCATTACTCATTTTAAATTCTTCATATTCACTAATTAATCTATCAATTCTAGAGTCTTTAATTTCTTGTGTACCTTCATATGTAATTTTTAATTTTTTTCATATTTCTTTAGCATTCTTGCAAGTCATAATACGATTATATTCATTTGCATCAAGAGCACAATATAAAGCATTCATAGCACTAGAATTTATTTGGAGTAGTTTCATATCACTCTCATTCATTTCTTCTTCACGTTTTCGAACCTCTTTTCCTTCAACGATTTTAGTAAGTTTAAAGTTTCCTTGGACAATCACTCTCCAAGCTCTCCAATCCATTGTTTGGATGAAAATTCTCATTTTTTGTTTTCAAAAGGTGTAATTTACACCACAAAAGATAGGAGGTCTTTTAGAGGATTGGCCCTCTCCAAAAGGGGATACACCTATACTTGCCATAGATCTTTTCACAAAGACTTGTTAGGTAAAAATGTGACATATGCTTTGATACCAATTGTGAGTGTAATGTGATCCCAAGAGGGGAGTGAATTGAATATTTAAAAATTTCTTTCAAGATATTCAATTTAAAGCATCCAATATATATTCTCTTGATCTTAAGTGGATACACAAATATTCAAACAATTATAAATATAAAGAGTTTGAGAGTTAGAGAGAGTGAAATCGAGATTTTTACAAGGTTCGACGCACCAGGCTACGTCCTTGTCTCTAGCAACACGCTTGAGAATTTTCACTAATCTCTCCTTATAGGTGAAGATGCCTCTCTCCTTCACAAGGTGGAGAAATCTTTACACTAAGAGCGTAGGAGCTCTGAAACACAAGTGATATTCTCTCACTTGAACAAGGCTATGACCAAGCCTTAACAATTGTTTGATGAAAAGTGTGTAGAAGAATGGGTTCCTTCAATGAGCAAGTGAGTACAACAATACAGCACACTAATTCACTCTCGAGGAATATATCAAATGAAGCTCAACGAGATTTTCTAAGTGTTTCTCACAAGTATGAGCAAGAATATGAAATATGAATACTCAAGAATGAGTGGTAAGTGAGTATGATCTTTGAAAAGGTTCTTCTATTCATTGGTATTGATGATATGGTCCTTTTATAGCCAAATTTTTGAGCTAGCCATTGTGGCTGAATAGATGGTTTGACTTTCCAAGAAAACGTAGCTGTTATGCAGTTAAATTAGTCCTTCAAGACCATTCAATCGACTGAGGGCATAAGTTCAGTCGACTGAACCTATAAAAGGTCCATTCAGTCGACTGAGTTTAAGGGTTCAGTCGACTGAACCTTTTAAGGTTCCTCAATTGAAATTTTAGAATGTTTTTTCAGTCGACTGGTATTGAAGATTCAGTCGACTGAATCTTCTAGGTTCATCAAATTGAGTTTCCAGTAGGTTTTTCAATCGACTGATTTTGAATTCAGTCGACTGAATCTTTGAGGTTTAGATTTCAAACTTTAAAGATCATTTCATGAAAGTTTTGAATGAAAAGTAAGATCTTTATTAGTTTTGATATGTTTAAGTCACAAGATAAACTTGTTAAAATGTTTCTCAATCTAAACACAAGTTTAGTTCCTTCATAAAACATTTTATCCTTTTAGGAAAGAGATATGCATGAGTTATATCTTTTCACTTTTGGTTTCTTATGAGCTTCAAAGGATATATTAAAAGAGTAGTGAACTTACATTGATCCTATCTTGTAATACAAATGAAAACCTTAAATTAAGTCTTCAATCTTTCGTCTTTTGCATTGTTCCAAGAACTTGTTATCGAAGTATTTGACTTGAATATGCTTCATGACTTTGACTTGTATCTTTAATTATGCTTAACATGTGTTTCCTGTAAATGATCTCAATTTGCATAATTAGATACTTAGGTTTGTTATCATCAAAATGGTCGTTGAAGTCTTGTTAGGCCAACATAGGTAACAAAGAAGACAAAGTCGTGCTGATGATGGATGTCGACACACCTGCGAGTTACACTACACTTATTATGGATACAGTTGAAATGCAAAAGAGCTGATCCTTTGAGTCTTTTCATATACATGATGTAGAAAGTGAGTTAAAAATTGAGTCTATTGAGCCCGTTTTGATTGAGTCTGTAAACGGTGGCTGTAATGGAAAATCTACCGGGAATGCACCTATTGGCATCTGGAGCCTCTTTTATTTTGAGTCCGAAGTTGTAACCTCTATTGAAATTAGTGAAATGAATTCAGATTTTTCTTACTTCGCTGTGCCTCAAATATTTTGTGTGGATTCTAGAAATTTTAACGAATTCGAGGAGGATATCCCCCGAGAATTAAAAATTTTAATTGAAAAGGAAGAAAAAATGCGAGCTAAACCTGTAATGGAAGAAACTGTTTTAATAATTCTTAATATTGAAAAAGATCTACAGTTAGTTCAGGTTGGTTCTATACTCTCTTCGGAAGAATGTGAGTAGTTAATCTTTTTATTAAAAGAATTTAAAAATAATTTTACATGGTCCTACGAGGATATGCCCGGAATAGATTCTAATACCATACTACACAAATTCCCTCTCTACCCCGACGCCAAACGTGTCAAGCAGAAGCTCAGAAGAATCAGGCCAGATTGGGTTCTCAAGATTAAGGAGGAGGTCACCAAGCAGATAGATGTCGGATTCCTTATGGTCACAGAATACCCAAAATGGATTGCCAACATCGTCTTAGTACCAAAGAAAGACGAAAAGATTCTAGTATGCATCAATTTCAGGGATCTTAACAAGGCCAACCCTAAAGATGACTTCCCCCTCACCCTTTAAATGTGTTGGTAGATAACACAGCCAGGAATGCACTATTGTCTTTTATAAATGGATTTTCAGGTTATAACCAGATCTTGATGGTGCCAAAGGACCGAGAAAGGACTACCTTCACAATACCTTGGGAAACCTATTGTTATAGGGTCATGCCATTTGGGCTAAAAAATGCAGGAGTAACCTACCAAAGGGCAACAACCACGTTGTTTACGACATGATTGTAAAATCCAAGACCAAAAAGGGCACATCATTGCACTGAGGAAGCTCTTCGAGCAGATAAAAAAGTACAGGATGCGTCTGAACCCGTAAAAATGTGCTTTTGGAGTGACAACAAGAAAAATGTTTAGATTCATGATCACGCAGCAAGGTATAGAAGTCGACCCATCAAAAATCAAGGTATTCTCAAAATACCTCCCCCGAGAACTAAAAAAGATGTAAGGAGCTTTTTGGGAAAGATTTAGTTCAACAGTGTTAGGGTTGGTATATTGAAAACTATGTTTTTAGTATTTAATTTTATTTTAATAAAATTAATTTTTTATTTTATGAGAATCTCTATGAGCAATGTATATATATCATTTCTTTAATATAATGTATGGATGTTCAGTATTCTGTATAAAATTTAATCTCGTGTATAGAGTATGGCTTGCACACAAAAATTCAGATTTTAAATTCTTGCAGAATCGAAGTTTTATATTCACAGTTTAGATGGAAATGGACATACCATTGGTACGACTGTAGCATAGAGTTTTAGTAGGCTTGTCTTCGTTATGAGGAACAGATAATAGCGTCGTCTATTGTTCTGACTCTCTGTGCCAGTACACTTTATGTGTATTGAACGGGATATATTGGGGTAATTAATTTTATACTGACTATATAAATTAATTCATACCCCACGGTTATTATAAATAGTATTTATCATTTTAATCCTAAAATAATTATTAATTTACGTATATTTAATATTCGTTATTTTGATTCATTAGGGGTGTGATCTTATATGGGTTTATATTTCCGGTGAGTTAGATAGTGGTATTATTTATATGGTGATTATTAATTATCGATGAAATTCACGTTCCGAAAACTCGGGATTGACGATACCCCCTTAAGTAAGTTTATAAGTTTTTACCAGGTTAAACCCTGCAGGTCGATTTGATTATCTAGCGGTCAAATAAGTTAAGTAGAAGGGCTTAATGAATATCAAAATGCCGATTAAATTAAATTGTCAGTAATTAAATTTATTTGGCGGGTATCGAAAATCTTAACGTGGGGAGAAATGGTAAGCATTTAATAGCAAAAGCTCAATGCAAGATGGTCTTGAGATTATAGGTCAAAGTACAATTATAGTTCTTTAGTGGTGTGAACTGTAATTCAGTGTTTTATGAAAATTGTAAAAATCGCTGTTAGTTTTCCATAATTACAGATACCGCTACGAGTTTTGCTTAATTGCGAAAACCGCTGATACATGTCTTTGTTCCATTAGAAGTCTTACTTATAATTACTCCACAGGTCCCTGCTGTAACCCTATAAATATGCAGATAGGCTGAACCAATTTCATAATTTATCTTCTAAGACTAAATCTATCCAGGTTCTACCGGTACGAGTTCTCGAAGGATTATAGCCCACATTGTATCCAGAAATCGCATAAGAAAATACAGTAGAAGGCTTGACGGGAGTTTCAACTCAGAATAAAAAACGTAGCTGAAGATTTAACCGGTAAATTGTATTCTTCTAAATTAACTTCGGTTGCACGGGTTTTATTTTGATCGTTTGACGTTAAAAGTTTTATCTAGAGCCTGTTTCAGCATTTGCCCATCTAGTTAATTTTTTATAGAAAATCAGTTACAAAAATAATAATCTTTGCAGTTTTACCTCCAGCAATTGGCATCAGAGCTGTTTTATTTTTTATTTACGATTTATCGGGGTCGGATAGTTTTAGAACCGTGCTAACATGATTTTGCTGGCGTTCTAACCCTGGTTTCATGATCGTCATTAATTCATGTTTGATTAAATGATTTTGAATCATGATTATTTTTTTAATCACGAGGGTTGACCGTGATAGATTGAATGTGAGCCTTCGGGACGTAGAATCGATGTAATATGTAAGGGCCCGATATCTGTTTATTTTGTGATTTCATGTTTTCAGTTAAGTGAAGAGACAGAATTAAATTTAGGCGTGGGTGTTATAAATTTTGCTTGTTAATGGTTGAATTAGTAATATATGAAAGTGAAAATACAGATATATGGTAACGAATGATATCGATATGGTTGTGTTAATGGAAAGATTTAAGTCTTAAATTGTGAGCGAAATTGAAAGTTTGAGATGAATTTTAACGAAATTTTGTAGAATTTAGCTTCAGGGGTCACCGCTCGAGCGATGATCTGTTCGCTCGAGCGGATTATCAGGAAATGTTCAGAATATTCTCGAATGTTAGAGAAAATTTGGGGTTTATATATATGTATACATCTCCCACGTGAGGGACCAAACCTTTCATTTTCTTCCTCTCTTCTCCTCCTCTCCCCCTCTACAGAGAGAGAGTGAGAGGAACCCAAACCCCATAAGAAACCCTAACCCTCCATCACCTAAGTTGAAGATTGAAGCTAGATTGGGAGCAAGCAAGGGTAGAAATCAAGTTTTGAAGCATAACAATGGAAGATAAAGCACTAAGGAGGCAAAATCTCTCAACATCCAAATCTTAGGAGGGAGTAATTGGAGGAATCTCAAGCTTTTGGGCGATTTGAGGTATGATCTAGATTTTCTCATATATTTACGTTTTTTTGAGTTGATAATTTGTTGTATGAGTAAAATATAATAGATTTCATACATGATTTGGAAGATTAATAAGGTTATGTGTGAGTAGAGTTGGATTCTCATAAAAATTTAGTTTTTGAGAAATGATAAACCATGATTTTGGGAATTGATTTGCATAAAAAGGGGTTTATATATGATGCTTGGACTCAATGTTTTAAGTGAAAAATATGGATTTGAAGCTTAATTTTTTAAGGTTTATAAGTTTTGGGAAGTTGGGAACTCAAAACAGGGAGTTTTGGGGTTTTTCTCGGATGACAAAGTGCTCGAGCGGAGCTCTGTCTGCTCGAGCGAACTTGTGGCTGAGAGCTTGGGCTCTCGAGCGCCCCTCTATTCGCTCAAGCAGACTGGCTGCGCAGGGTCAATTTTTTTTTTATCATATCTCCCTCATTCGGACTCTAAATAGGATCGTTTTTATACTAAAATCGAAGTCCCTAAAGTCCTATTTCCAATAAAACTACTCTCAGAAGAAAATTCTTTTTGTAGAAAAAGTTATGATTAAATTAGTAAGGATATGTCAAATTTGCTTAACCATTTTCTGCCTGTTTTTGGCCAAATGCTTTGGAAATGATATTTTCATCAATATTGAACCTTTTCATCAAATTTCTTATCCCTTGAGCTATGGATATACTTACTTCACTACACCTGGGTTGGGATGTAAGTATCGTACTGATTGGTTTGGTTTGCGATAAAAATGGATTTTCGACATATAATCAAGGTTTTTAAGAACAAGTATGGGTATCGTTAATTGTGGGTGATGTAGTGACATAGTCATCATTTAATATTTTAATCTTTAGAGAGCAAACATGGATTTTTAATTTGTATATATATATATATGCATATGATGAGTGCATTCCATTTCTTTATACGGCATAAATTCAATTTTGTGTTATTGGTACATTATGAGATTAATGAAAGAAATGTAAAATATAATTCATGAAATGTTGTGTATTGGAGCTTATGCACTTGATCTGAAAGGAGACATTGAATACTAAAACCTAATGTGACTTGATAATGAAATGGGAAAGTTGAAATTGGAATTGAAACGAAAATGTGTGAAAATGATTGGGAGAGGAACCGGATGTGGGTTGGACTCCCGGACTATTTTTGTGAAAATAAACAAATAATGAATCGTATGGATTGATGTGGATTAAGTTGGGCTAGCGGCTCCGCGGTGAAAGACCGAAAACTTGCGCAAGATGGGGATCACATGCCCACGGATTAGCCCCCAAAATGTGGTGTTGTATCGAGGTGAGTTATAGAGCTATCTATTACCCAATGGCTTCACATAGCCTATTGGGAATTAATAGGGAGGGATTTCTATAAGCTGCACCCGATACCGGTTCATTAATTGTGATACGATTTTGTGATAAACCGGGTAATGACGTGTGACACCATTTTTGTGAAAAATCAGATAATAAAATGATGATATGAAAATATGAAAGAATAAATGGGAACAAATTGGCGTGCGTGGGTGTGTGTGTGTGTGAACGAAAATGAATTGATGAAAATTTGCATTTTACTTTGGTTGCACCTATCACACCTCACAAATCATGCATCACATATGAATTAATCTATATCCTACGAGCTTTGGCTCACTTATATTTACTAAACTATTTTAGGTTTTGAAGACCAGAGACGATACCAGGGCAAGAGATGCTTTGGGAAAGACTAGAAGGAAGATCTGGTGTTTATTTATATTTTGTATTATGATTGTATCTAAACCTGAATGAAGGATTGAAATTAAAGATATTATGGTTGTAAATGAACTCTTGAGATTTTAAGCATTTGTTTTAAATTTGATATGTGCGAGAATATAATTGTTTAAAGAATTTTTTTTATATAATCAAAACTCAAATTCTATGGTGAATGAAAGTCGTAGATGATAATCCTAGGGAGGAATGGTTTGGGGTTGGTTCACGGGTCCCCAGGGTTCGAGGCGTTACATAATAGCTAATTTTTGTTTTTAAATATCTATTTAGATTGTTTAAAAACATGTTGAATATATCTAAGAACACGAAGAACGACAGCGGTACCGACGGTGGTTTCGGGTTTTAACGGGCCACAGATCGCGGTATGTTTTTAATGATTTTAAACATTTTTTTCTAGTAAATTTTCTGGAGTATTTATGAATAAAAAACAACAGCAAAAACATGTTTAAAAAAGCGAGAAAAAATCACCAAAATAGCCCACTACCGGTAGCATTGCCGGCGACAGTTCGGTGGTAGTTTTGATGATTTTTTGGATAATTTTTTGGACTATTTTTTGAGCAATCTTTTAAGCATAAAATAGAAGTAAAACATACCTTAAAAACTACCAAGAAACTAAAAACAATTGAGCCAAACAGTGCACTAAAACAGGCGGCAAAAAAGGCGATTTTCGGCGGCGACGGCGGCACTGTTCGAGGGCTATTTTCAAGCCTTTTTCGGACTATTTTCGAGGCGTTCTTCGAAATATCGTGTGGCTGGATATATGAGCTATATTTCCATAAAAAACGGGCACCAAAGAAGCACCAGAAAAAACCCAAATAGCCCATTGTTTGGGAGGCGGCGCTAATGGGGCGACACAGCAACTTTAGGCAATTTTTTCAATCGTGTTTTGGGCTGTTTTCAAGTAGATTTTTTGACAAAAAAATTTTATATTTGGAGAGCTTTCGAACTTTATAAAGTTCGTCAAAAATGAAGCTCGAATTAGACGGCAGAAGCCGCCTGAAGCGGGTGGCCAAGGGCAGTACCGGTGGCGCAGGTGGTGGCCGGTGGTTTTCTCTCTCCCGAGGCTGTTTGGTTTTGATATTCTAATATGTTCGAGATTGATATGACATATTATGATATATCAAAGTGTATCAGAGACTCCTGATATAATTGGGTCACAAAATTAGAGGCAAACAAGGATTGATACAGCTTATTCTCTTTAGTGAAACTGAAACGCTGAAGCGTTTCACTTGGATAATAAAATCAGAATTTATGCATATCGTGTTTATATATATATATATATATATATATATATATATGTGAACTGCATAGATGATTACATATCTATTTTATTTATTCTGTTAATTTAATTAATTTAAAATTTTAATTTTAATTAAAATATTTTATAATGGAAAATAAAATTAAGTTTTTTTTAATTATTTATTTTTGATTAAATAAAAAACTTTTAGATGTTTTATTTTTTACAAAATATCACGTTTAAGATGATTTTTCATAAAATTGGATATCTTGAAAAAACGTGAGAATTAATTCTGATTTTTGAATTAATTATATGAAAAATATTTAATCGAAATAAATTATTATTTTTTAAAAAATATAGAACAAAAAATAAAATAAATAAATACCTTTAATCAATACCTTAGCCGAAAAACTGAAGGAAAAACTGTGTATTTATTAAATTTTATTTGTTACGCATTTAAACATGAAAAAATAGTTTGGCAAATCGAAATCTTTGAAATTGTGTACACAAAAAGATATTTGATTCTTTCAGATCGTATGATTTTTGAAATTAATAAATTTATTTTAATTAAACGAAGTTTTATAACCCTCTAAAATTATTTAAAAATCTAAGTGGAACAGAAAATTTATTCACAGATAAATTTCGCGGTCTCCATCACCAGTTTGTAGGCGATGCAATTAAACCTTGCGTATTGGCAGTAAGGCATTCCTTCCCATCGGACTGATTAATTGCAGTATCATCAGTAAAAATCTCCTTTAGAGATGATTCTGGATAATTGTTAGTGTGGATCACTTCTCCATCTGAAGTGTTCATCGCAAAACAATTGATTTGGGATTAGATGGTGGTTAACACTTAACTGTATATAATAGTATCATCTCTATCTGAATCACTGCTATTATATATACTAGACCGAAACTATGTCAGCTATTTAATTTTACATGACATGGTCAGTTGCCTAGATAGTAAAATTAAAAGGAATTGGCCTATCTCGACAAACGATGGATAGTAGACGTCCTCCTATCGAGGCATGCTATTATTAGGGTTGGAATACAGAAAATTATATTTTTTATTTTTTTCTATTTTAACAAAATTAATTTTTTATTTTATGAGAATCTTTATGAGAAATGTATGTGTATTATTTCTTTAATATTATGCAAGGTTGTTCGATATTCTGTATAGTATTTAATCTGGTTTATAGAGTACGACTCGCAAACAAAAGATCAGATTTTAGATTCTTCCAGAATATAAATTTTATGTTCACAGTTTAGATGGAAATAGACATACCATCGGTACGACTGTTGGACAGAGTTTTAGTAGGCCTGTCTCGGTTACAGAGAACAGATAATAGTATCGTCTATTGTTCCGACTCTCTGTGCCAGTACACATTATGTGTATTGAATGTGACATTTAGGGTAATTCCATTTATACTGACTATATAAATTAATTCGCACCTCAAAATTATTATGAATAGTACTTATCCTCTTAATCCTGAAATAATTATTAATTTGCGTATATTTAATATTCATTGTTTTGATTCATTAGAGGGTGCGATCTTATATAGATTTATATTCCTTATCAGTTCGAAAGCGATATTATTTATATGACGAAATATTAAGTATTGATGGAATCCACGTCTTGAAAGATCGGGATTGACGATACCTCCTTAAGGAAGCTTATAAGTTTTTGACCAAGCCAAACCTTGCATGTAGATTTGATTATCCAGCGGTCAAATAAATTAAGTGGAAGGGTTTAAGGAATATCAAGATGTCGATTAAATTAAATTATCAATAATTAAATTTAATTGGCGGGTATCGGGAATCCTAACGTGAGGTGAAATGGTAAGCATTTAATAACAGGAGCTCAATACAAGATGGTCTTGAGATTATGGATCAGAGTGCAATTATAGTTCTTTAGTGATGTGAATTGTAATTCAGTGTTTTATAGAAATTGCAGAAATCGATGCTGATTTTTCATAATTGTAGATACCGCTATGAGATTTGTTTAATTGTGAAAACCGCTGATATGTATCCGTATTCCACTGGAAGTCTTACTCATAATTACTCCTCAGGTCCCTATTGTAACCCTATAAATATGCGGGTAGGCTGAACCAGTTTCATAACTTATCTTTAAGACTAAAGCTGTCCAGGTTCTACTGGTACGAGTTCACGGTGGATTATAGCCCACACTATATTCAGGAATCGTAAAAAAAATATAGTAACAGATCTGATAGGAGTTTGAACTTGAATTCAAATCATAGTTGAAGTTTCGACCGATAAAAATGTATTCTTCTAAATTAATTTTGCATGCACGGGTTTTATTTTGATCGTTCGTCTTCAAAAGTTTTATCTAGAATCCGTTTTGGCGTTTGCCCATCCGGTTAATTTTTTCAGATTATCATTTGCAAAAATAAAGATCTTAACAGTTTTTCCTCCAACAATTGGTATCAGAGTCGTTTTATTTTTTGTTTATGGTTATTGGAGTCGGATAGTTTTAGAACTGTGCTAACTATTGTTTTGCAGGTTTTCTAATCCCGATTTTATGATTGTGATTTATTATTCATATTTGATTGAATGGTATGAATGATGATTAAATTTTTTAATCACGGAGGTTGACCGAGATAGATCGAATGTGAGCCTTCGGGACATTGGATCGATGTAATAGCTAACTTCTATTTTTAAAATATCTGTTTAGATTATTTAAGAACAGGTTGAACATATTCAAAAATACAAAAAACGGAGGCGGCAGAGACAGTGGTTCGGGTTTTAATGGGCCACGGATCGCTGTAAGTTTTTAATGGTTTTAAACGATTTTTTTGGTGCATTTTTCTAGAGTATTGATGAATAAAAAGAGCATAAAAACAAGTCAAAAATAGCGAGAAAAAATACCAAAACAACTCGGTTCCGGCGGCGGTTTGGCGGCGGTTTTTATAATTTTTTGGAACATATTTTGGGACTAATTTTTGGGTAATTTTTTAAAAATAAAATAGCAGTAAAACATACCTCAAAATAATGTCAAAAATTAGAAAAAAAAACTGGGCCAAAATCACAACCCAAACAGGCGACAAATAGGCCGGCAGTAGCAATGGCTTCCAGGCAATTTTTTGATAGTTTTTTAGGCTTTCGAGCATCATTTTGACAAAAATATTCTACTTTTTAAGAGCTTTTTAACAATATAAAGTACGTCAAAAATAGAGTTCGGGAAGAGGTCGATAAAGCCTCAGGAAGTTGGCGGCGTAGTGCTATTGCGGCCAGCAATGTTTTTTGTGGTTCGGACAGTTTTTTCGGCCATTTTTGGGCCGTTTCCCAGCATATGTTTTGACAGAAGAATTTCATATTTTGAGAACTTTTTAACGGTATAAAGCTCGTCAAAAACGGAGCTCGAATGAGGCGGCAGGAGCCGCCTGAAGGCAGCGGTTTGGTGGCACCGGCAGTGGTTGATGGTGGGCCAGCAATTTCTCTCTCCTGAGACTGCTTTGTGTTGATTTTCTGATAGATACGGGACTGATTTGATATATATTGATATATCATATAGTATCAAAGAAGTTTGACGCAATCAAGACACAGGAATAAGAGATAAAAGAGCATTATTTCAGCTTATCTTCGAGAGAGACTGAAACGATTCAGCGTTTCACTTGAATCATAAAATCGGGATATATGAACTACGTGGATGATTGTATATCTATTTTATTTATCCTATTAATTTAATTAATTTGAAATTTTAATTTTAATTAAAATATTTTGTAATGAAGAATAAAATTAAGTTTTTTTAATTAATTAATTTTAATTAAATGAAAAAAATTTAGATATTTTATTTTTTTATAAAATATCATGTTTAAGATGGTATTTTTCTAAAATTGAATATCTTGGAAAAACGTGAGAATTAATTCAGAATTTTGAATTAATTAAATGGAAACAAGTTTAATCGAAATAAATTATTATTTTTTAAAAAATGTGAAATAAAAAATAAAATAAATAAATGTCTTTAATTACTATCTTAGCTAAAAAGATGAATAATAAACTACGCATTTATTAAATTTTATTTGTTACACATTTAAACACGAAAAGATGATTTGATAAATCAGAATCTTTAGAATTATGTACACAGGAAGATGTTTGATTCTTTCAGATCATGTGTTTTTTAAAATTAATAAATTTATTTTAATTTAACAAATTTTTATAACCCTAAAAAATATTTTAAAAATCCAACTGAGAGAGGAAATTTATTCACAGATAAATCCCGCGGTCTCCATCACCAGTTTGTAAACGATGCAATTAAACCCTACGTGTCAGCAATAAGGCCTTCCTCTCCAACAAACAGATTAATTACGGTATCGCCAGTACAAACCTCCTTTAGGGATAATTCTGGATAATTTTTCGTGTGGATCGCTTCTCCATCTGAATGATTCATTGCAAAGCGATTGATTTGGGATTAGGTAATGGTTAACACTTAGCTGTATATAATAGTATTTTCTCCATCTAAGTCACTGCTATTACATACTGGACCGAAACTATGTCAGTTATTTAATTTTATTTGGCTTGGTCAGTTGCCTTGATAGTAAAATTAAAAAGAATTGTCCTGTCTAATCTTATGAAGGATAGTAGATGTCCTCCCATCGAGACATGCTATTATCAGGTTACCATGCTGCTGGCAAATTAATTTTAAAATGGTAGAGAAAATCAAATTAAAATAAATTTAATGTTTTACTCATCATAATTAGCGATTTTTTTAATTATGTGATTCTCATGATTAAAATGGGTTTCAACCCACTCACTTTAATACTCAAAGAAAACAAACTAATATGACCAAATTTTGTTGACTGGAAAAATAACTTGGATATAGTTTTAACTACCAATGGTACTCCTTCGATACCAGAAAATATGTTTATTTCTGAAAAAAGTTATTCTTCTAGGCCGAAAAGCATGAAGAAGAAAAATATTTAGAAATAGGTAGACACAGTTTTTAGGATAGTTAGTAGGCCACGAACTGGTGTTAAAAGGTCAAAAAGCAGATGTTTTCACTGCAACCAGATACGACACTAGAAAAAGCTATGTCTAGTATTTTTCAAAAGGCAGAACAAACAGGGTAATTTCTGTTCACTAGTTGTAAAAACATGTGTGGCGGTGTTATCTACTGGTAACCTGGTGTGTAGATACGGGAGCCACTAATCATGTCTGTAATTCATTGTAGTAGTTCCAAAAAATTTGACAACTTAGCAATAGGGAGGTTTACTTGCATATGGGTAATAATACAAAGGTAACAGCAGTTGCATAGGAGATGTCACTCTCTGTTTTGGTATAGATCAAGCTTTAATATTGAGAGATTGTCTTTATGTACCTTCCATTAGAAGAAAATTAGTTTTCTTTTATGGATTGAGTAAAGACGGATATTTGGTTTATTTTAATAACTCTGTGGTTATTAAGGATAATAAATGAGTTATCCGTTCTGGTATATTGGTGGATGATCTTTATATTATTACTCTAATCTCTTCTACACTGTAACTGACTGAAATGAATAACACATCTAATTTACCATATAAGAGAAAGTTT
>JAULJZ010040009.1:0-37068 GCA_032270985.1 Heliamphora pulchella
GATCAATTCATATAGTCAGTATAGAATTGATCATCCTGTTGATCCCGCTCAATACACTCCAAGTGTACTAACACATTGAGCTCGAACATCGAATTCCTAAAACTTGAATTCGATCCGTTCGACCTAGCCAAGACCAGCTACTATAACGGTGTACTACAATCGTACCAATGAAATGTCCGAGTCTATTGCAATTGTGAGCCTACCTGTATAATCTGTTAGAACCTTTGACCCGATCTTCCATGCAGCACGCACTGAGTCAAATACTGGACAGAATATACGGACTATGTATTCATTCATCACAAATATAAATATAAAACCACGAATGTAAAATCATCTCAAATATTTCTCATTAATATGCCAGGGATCTAGAATAAAATACGTAAAAAGCATGTCTTTTCAGTATACATTCCCAACAATGGCCCCTTACGAAGCGTTGTACGACAGAAAATGTCGAAGCCCAATTTGTTGGGAAGAAGTCGAAGAGAGGAAGTTTCTTGGACCTGAGATAGTTCAAATTACCACTGACAAGATTAAGTTGGTCCGAGAAAGATTGAATCAATCGCAGGACAGGCAGAAGAGTTATGCAGATAATCAGAGACGCGACCTGGAGTTTGTAGTGGGGGACTGTTCGTTCCTAAAGATATCGCCATGGAAGGGAGTAATGCGATTTGGGAAGAAAGGGAAACTCAGTCCTCGGTATATTGGACCATACGAAATTATTCAGAGAATTGGGAGCACAGCCTATCAACTTGCCCTGCTACCAGATTTAACAAGAATGCACGATGTATTCCACGTTTCGATGCTGAGGAAATACATGCCAGACCCTTCACACATGTTGACAATGCAGCCTATCGACCTGAAGCCCGACCTCACATATGAAGAGAAGCCAGCAGGGATACTAGATAAGAAAGAACAAGTTCTGAGAAGCAAGGTTATTCTTTTAGTAAAAGTGTAATGGCGTAGTCATTCAGTGGAAGAAGCCACGTGGGAGCAAGTAGAGGATATGTGAAAGAAGTACCCACATCTCTTCGAGCAAGGTACGTAAATTTCGAGGAAGAAATTTTTTAAAGGAGGGTAGATTGTAATAACCTGAACTCAAGTTATGAATAAAAAAAAAAGAAAGAACATCTCAAAACAAACGAAATCTCGAAGCTCAGTTCGGTAAGAGGAACCGACCCGACCGTTTAACCTTTTTGAGCCCGAGACTCGGGAAAGAGGGAAAACCACACAAGCATATATTAAAACCCTAATGTTGAGGATAAGAATTCAAAGTTATAAGTCTAAGTTGTTTAAGACAAGAGTTACGCTCGAAAAGTCAAGAAACGAACTAATGT
The DNA here is from genome assembly GCA_032270985.1 of Heliamphora pulchella. Classification (NCBI taxonomy): domain Eukaryota; kingdom Viridiplantae; phylum Streptophyta; class Magnoliopsida; order Ericales; family Sarraceniaceae; genus Heliamphora; species Heliamphora pulchella. The sequence goes on from JAULJZ010040009.1 coordinate 1,335, forward strand.
GAAAATACCCGAATTTTTTCCTATAATTAAAAAAAAGAAAAAAAAATTATTTTGATATATATATATATATATAATTATATATATACATACAAGTGGCCAACAACCTAGGAGTTCGTGCCAAACTTGGTTGCCAAGTTTTCTAAACCTAGGTTAGTGAAAAGTAACCTAAGTTAACTAAACCTAACCTAGAGTTAATCATGCTTCTCAAGGAAGCTTCAATCATGCTTCTCAAGGAAGCTTCATTCACTCTCCTTTCCTATAAAAAAGAACCTAGATCTCTTACTCAACCTCTTGAATTTCGGCATAGTGAGAGAGAGAAAGAGAAAAGAAAGAAAAAAAGAAGAAAGGAGGAAGAAGAAGAAGCTTGAAGATGAGAGCTTTAAAAGCTAAGTCCATGGTTTTCATCATCAAGAAGTAATCCTCAACACGGTAAGAGAGACTCTAATACTTCTAATTTTACAAAAATCAAGCATCTCTCCCACCATCGTCAAACACAAATCTAAGATCAAGAATCAAAACTCAAAAAAAAAAGTAAAAAAAAATAAAGGCGTCATGGTTGGATTTTTTGGGACTGTTCGGTTTGAATATTGAAGTTGTGAGTTGGTGTGGGTTTATCCATGGGTTCCATGACTTCTATAAACTTTGGAATATTGATATATTGAAGTACCATACATGTACACAAAGAAAATGGGTCAAAAACTAGCACACTTGACACTAAGAGGCTAGAATCAAAATATGCCTGAGTTTTGGGAGTTTTGAGCTTTCTATCCTAATCTTTGGAATATCATAACCCAATGTAGAAATATTATATAAGTGTGTTATTTATATCCAGACCTATTTGTTTTGTGTTATCTGTCATCAAAAATTTGTTTGAACTAATTTTAGTAAGTAGAACTCGAGATATTACAATTGTACCAAAATGTGTCGGTTTCAGATCAGTCAACAATGCACACTTAAAAACCTAGTTTAAAATGCGATCCGAGTTTTGGCCAAAACATAGAAGTTGTATAAAACATGAGTATATAGCTACCTACCAAAAATGAGCACAAAATAATGAGTTTTGATATTTGAAAACCCCTTTGAAACTCTCTATTGCCTTTCAGCCCTCAAGGGACACTTCTGTCACATATTTTTGTGTAGCCCAAATCCTCTATTTTTAGTGATCTATTCCAATAGTGGTCTACATGAATTTTGTAGAAAACACTTTAAAGTACTAGTTTCCCAAAAATAAGACCTTAAAGCCTTGGGATGATTCCCCAAAACCGTTTCAAACCTTCTATTCAAAATCGGCTTTGCTTAGTTTTGGCGACTGACAGAACCTATTTTCTAAAATGGCCAAAATGTCTACTTGTTCCATACAACTACCCTTATCTCTAAACATGAAACTTGTAATGGGCATGTTGAAATAGAACATACTAAACAATGGGCTCATTTGGACTTGATCTGGTAGCCCAAATCTGAGACCAACAGAAGCCCTTTTTTGGTAAAATCTTGAGAAAATTGCTGAACCATTTTTGCTTGGGATGCATTATTCACCCTTTTGTTTTAGGTTTTGGCTTTGGAGTTAAACATAAAAGTTGTAAAAATATTTTAATCTAAATTGTCACCAAAAATCATAATCCAATTCTAAGTCTAAGTACCTCAAGATGCTGCGGTACCTTAAAATGTAATGATTGGAATAGAGTAATAAATAGTTAAGTAAAATCTTTAAACAAGTGAAGGTTTGGACAAGCGCGTAATACCCCTTAAACCAAAAAACAAAGTAACCATGGTCCCAAAAATCAAGAAAACATTCCACTTTCAAAATCATTGTAGTTTTACATGCAAAAGGGGAAGGATTCCGTGATTAACGGTTGAGTTGTGTTTTGCTTGTTAGGTACGAAGGTTGTAGAACCCAGGGGTCCTGCTTAGCTTGCCGGGGCAGACTCAGTTTATACGCGTATTATACAAGGTGAGAGTGCTTAGCTTTTATCTTGAAATTGAGTTTATGTAAATAATGCTTAAAAATGTTTTGAAGTGCATGTTTTGAACTATGACTAGCTTGACAATCGCATTTACCTGTTGTTTTAAAAGTCATGATGTTTTTAATCCAAGTGTGTTATCCATGATATTCTGAGCTAGCATGATGTTACTATGAAAGTATGATTAATGTTGTGTGGTTGTTCCAAAGTGCCAAGTTATAAGGGTTTTCGGCCCTTTATATCTCGTTAGGGGAGGTTACCCAACTATGGGTTTTTCATTTGTCCCTTTAGGGGAGGTTTCCCGTTAAGTGGGGGTTTTTTCCTTTAAGGCTTTTGGGCTGAGTCCTCGGTTTTAGCACATACCACTGGTGCTTGGTGGAGAGTGGCCTTCATTCCATCATGTTGCTATCCGTGCATTGCGAATTGAGGTTACGGTATCGTCGGAACTCCCGATCGTGAGGTTGACGACTACTTGGGCATTGTTGGGGTTTGAGTCTAGATTTGAGAAAAGTGGTCATGCATTTTAAAAAAGTGGCGGTTAAGCCAAGAAGATATTTCTGTTTGCAATTCTGAGATGGTTCTGTATATTCTGTGATATATTCATGTTTAACCAAATGCATCAGTTTCTATATTTTTCGTGGAAAATGTGATGAACTATTCTTTTTTTGGAAAAAGGTTTTCAATTATCGTTAACAAAGTAATTGTCCTTTCTATTCATGATAATGCTAAGTGTGCTCTCCTATAACCTCTATGGTTGCAGATAATAGGAACGGCTAGGAGTTGGTCCACCACATGCGTCATCGAGTAGTTTTGAATCTTGTGTTGGAAATCATTTTGGCTAGTTTTTCTTTTGTTTAGTTTTAGTGTTGGAAAAGCTTCATGCATAAGATCTAAAGATTTTTGATCTTTTAGAAATAATGTATGCCTTGGGATGGTGAATCCCTAGTGACTCATGTTTACCTCTTTTGATACTAAGATGTTGTGGTTGCTTAGAAGTTCTTGTTTGGTCTCTTAATATCTTTATCCCTTTGTGTTGGTTTGGTGCTTTGTGAGAGCGGGTTGTTACAGTTCATTACACCCTAGGGCTCTTATTGTTATCGTGTAATGCCGTTTGGTTTGAAGAATACAGGATTAACTTATCAAAGGGCTGCCACTACTTTACTGCATGACATGATACATAAGGAGGTCAAGGTATACGTGGATGATATGATAGTTAAGTTCAAGGATCGGGATGGCCACATCGTAGCGCTGCGAAAGTTCTTTGAAAGGATTAGGAGGTACAAGATGCGGCTTAACCCACAGAAGTGTGCCTTTTGGGTTACCGCCAGAAAGATGCTTAGGTTTATGATCACTCAACGAGGCATTGAAGTCGATCCTTCAAAGATTAATGTAATCTTAGAAATGCCTCCCCTGAGGATCGAGCGAGAAGTCAGGGGCTTTCTGGGTAAGATACAGTTCATCATTCGATTCATCGCAAAATTGACAACTACCTGTGAGCCGCTCTTCTGCCTTCTAAAGAAAGGAGTTGAGTTCGAATGGGATCATAAATGCTAAGATGCCTTTGAATCTGTACGAAAGTGCCTACAAAATCTACCTGTTCTAGCTCCTCTCGAACCTGATAAGCCACTGATCCTTTACTCGTCAGTGACTGATTCAGCTATGGGATGTATGCTGGCACAAGAGAGAGAAACTGGAATAAAAAAAGTTATCTATTACTTGAGCAAAAAGATGATGGGGTCAAAAATACGATACACACAACTGGAAAAGACATGCTGGGCTTTGATTTGGGCTTCCCAAAAATTGAGGCATTACATGATGTCTTTCATGGTGAATATCATCTCCTGGATAGACCCATTGAAGTACCTATTTGAAAAGCCGGCACTGGCAGGAAGGTTGGCTCAATGGTTGCTGTTGTTACAAGAATTTGACCTCAAATATGTCACCCGAAAGTCAGTCAAGGGTAGAGCAGTGGGAGAATTCCTGACCAACCAACCAGTTGAGGGAAGTGAAGACACCTAGTTCTAGTTTCCTGATGAACAGCTGATGAAAGTCGGGGATTACAAGTGGACTCTATATTTCGATGGCGCATCCAATTAATATAGCTATGGAATAGGAGTCCTTGTCACTCCTGACGAATTGCAAGTCCCCTTGTCCTTGAAGCTCAATTTTGAAGTTACCAACAATCAAGCTGAGTATAAAGCGTGTTTAATTGGATTGGAGGTAGCCTTAGAATTAGGGACAAGGAACCTGGAAGTCATCGGAGATTCGGCACTGGTAGTTTCACAAGCAAGAGGAGAATGGAAGGTCAGGGATTTAACCTTGTTTCTCTATCATCAAGAGCTAGAGAAACTGATACCATGTTTTGAATCAGTGATCTTTACTCATGTGCCAAGACTGCCGAACAAGTTTTTCGATGCACTGGCCACCCTAGCATCTATGATTGACGTACCACCCGGAGTCCGAATGAGATCTTTGATAATCGAACAGAAGAGAAAGCCGACATACGAGATGCCAGCCGCAATCGAAGACAGCATCGATGACCTTCTATGGTATTTCCACATCCAGAATGCTGTGGATAAAGGAGAATATCCCAAGTTTGCTAGCAATAAGGATAAAAGGGCAATACGGCGATTATTCGCACAGTTTTTCATTTACGGGGGAGACTGTATAAACGAGGGCATTCTGGAGTCAATAAGCTATATGTTAGCACTGAAGAAGGCCAAGAACTGATGAAAGGGATACACGCAGGAGTTTGTGGGCCACACATGAGTGAGAACATGTTAGCCAATAAGATCCTACGACAAGGATATTTTTGGATGACAATGGAGATAGATTGTTTATAGTTCGTGCGAAGGTGCCATAAGTGTCAGATTCATGTAAACCTTATGCACATTCCCCCATCTCAGTTGTATAACCTGACGTCGCCATAGGCATTCTCAGTATGGGGCATTGATATGATCGGCAAGGTAACACCGAAGGCGTCAAATGGGCACGAGTTCATTTTAGTGGCCATTGACTACTTTACTAAGTGGGTGGAAGTAGCCTCCTACTCAGTATTGAAAGCCTTTCATGTTGCTAAGTTCATCAAGAAAAACATCATTTTCCAGTACGAGGTCCCCCATGAGGTTATCTCAGATAATGGCTCACATTTCCAAGGAGAGGTTTTGGATCTTTTCAAAGAATACCGGATAGTGGCCTACAAGTCCTCACCATATCGGCTGCAGACCAATGGGGCCGTCGAGGCAGCAAACAAAAATATCAAGAAGATCCTGCAAAAGACGATCAACTCACATAAGAATTGGCCGGAACATCTACCATTTGCACTTTGGGGATATAGGATGTTAATCAGAACTTCAACGGGAGCTACTCCATACTCTTTAGTGTAGGGGATGGAAGCCGTGCTTCCCATTGAGGTGGAAATCCCTTCGCTAAGAGTTGTGGCCGAGGTCGGTATTTCAGAAGCAGAATGGAAGAGGAACTAAATGGAGGAGTTGCTCTTGTTTGATAAAAGGAGGTTACAGGCTCTGTTCCATGTACAAGGATACCAAGAAGGATAGCTCGAGCATTCAACAAGAAGGTTAAGACTCGTGATCTCAGAGAGGGAGATTTGATTCTTAAGAAAATTAGAGCTCCCATCTTTAACCCGAGAGGCAAGTTTAAGCCGAACTAGTCTGGACCGTTTCTCATCAAAACTATTATGACTGGTGGTGCAGTCATCATTATAGATTTGGATAGCAATGTGTTCTCCACTCTAGTAAATCTCGATCAGCTCAAAAAGTACTTTTCTTAAGGTAAAAATAAAGATAAAATAAAATCTCGCTGAGTTGAAAATCTAAAAGGCGACTCGGGCAAAAGTTAGAGCAGCCCGCAAGATTAAAAACCCGAAAGGGCGATATTGACAAAAGTTAGGGCATCACAAAAGAAGAGTGCCAATACTCGAAAGTACACTGAGCCCGAACTACATTATGGCTTGATTCCATCTTCTTAGGATACGTAGGCAGCTTCTTATCAGAAGTCCGACCACATTCTTTGTTTTTAACCATCATTGAATCCAAGTAAGACTAATGCAAATTTATTTTTGGATTTTGATAATAAAGTCATTTAATTGCAAAAATCGAAAAACTTTGGATAATTTTGAACTTTCTTTTCATTACTTTAGCTTTCGGTTACAAAGTTTTGAAAATAAAAGGGAGGGTGCGCAAGTCCCAAACTCTACGAACAAAATAAAAAGAAAGTTTTGAAATCTTTAAAACAAAGCAGAGGGCCTCAAATTTTCCTCCTTTTTGTCGCCTGTTTCTCTTCTTCTTTGTCTTTCTTTTCCCTATCCTGCATCAGCCATGTCTCGTACTTGGTAGAAAGCTCGGGACACTACAGCTCCTGCATCTCCATCCGTGAACGAGATGGCTAGGCATCCTGATATAATGCTAAAAATGGGGCCTGCAGTGCAGATGAAAACAAACAGCCTCAGATACTGTGAAGGATGATCTCACTACGATCGAACTACCGCATGATCTGATGAGGATAATAGAAAGTAGTTTGACGTAGACCAATCAACAGAACACCATGGTGATCCATGGTAGTTAGAGTCATGGCAGAGATCTGCCACCAGGAGCACTACCAGGTGATATCTGGGTCAGTCAGAGAAGATAAGTATTATCGCCAGGCTGCCTCGGTGCTGCATATCTGATAATAAGGGCGGTAAATAAAAGATGCAGCATTATGCCTATCAGTAGGTGGTTTTTGCACAAGATTCACTTTCTCCATTAACCATATTTGCAGCAGAAGTTAGAATAGTAAGAGAAAAGACTTGCAGTACGACAAAAGTCTAATGAAGAGAAAGGTTTGAGTTTACCTAAAGAAGTAAGGGACTGCCAGTAAGTGTAGTGGTCTCACCACGGTGGACAGCGTCCAAACCCAATAGTGTCTCGGCTAAGATCAGCGGGATAAAGTTTTTTCCTAGCCACATCTGACTTGCAATGCCAATCAGTGCGCAACTAACTCGCCCGTCAGAAGGGATGAGAAGATACTGGGCAAGAAGACAAAAGTAAAGGGCATAAAGACGCCGCAACTGAAAGTCGAGGTCGCTAAGGTCGTCAGTAGGTTGGAATCTCTCAATGAGCCATGGAATGTCAAGGTAGTCACCCGATGTCAGAAGAGAAGCTTTCATTCTAAATAAGCCATAGAGTTGCATCGCCTGCCACCGATCCGAAAAGAAGAGAGTGGGAACAACAACGGAGCTTCGAGGAGTCAAGTCCAGGATAGCAGCAAATTCCTCTACGGTGGGGTATAGTTCTTCAAGACCAAAGCGAAAGACGTGGGACTGCGGATCCCATGGTTGGACAGCTACTTTCAATAATGGTCCGTCAATCTTTATGGCCATTAGAGAAAACAAGGAGTTGATACCAAAAAGGGCAAAGTTCAAATGCTCGATATGGGATAATGCCTCAATCTATGAAGAAAGGGGACTAGCCATCTAAGTGAGAATAACAGAAAATGGGGCCTCCAGGGCTGTATTTATAAGGCATGAAAAAGCAAAAGATCAAAAAAGCAATAAAAAGTACAATAAATATGGCGATCGTAACCTTGGAGTAGGCGACCGCTAACTTGAAAGGGCACCGTACAATGACATCATCCCTTTGACTAGGCAACTGCCAGGTCGGATGTGGTGACTGCTATGTTGGATTATGGTGACCGCCATGTTAAAAGGTGGCAGGCAAGTATCAGTTTATGATTTTTGCATTCTGTGTGAATTTTGACATTTTTATAATGCATCCATGACAGTTTGAGCAATAAGTACGAAATAAACCATGCAAGCAGATGAATATAAGGCAGTGAATGGCACGAAGGCCCAAAAATGTATCAAAAAGTGGCAGAATGTGGCATAATGTAAATTGGGGCACCCAAGCCCAATAACCAGTAAACAGGGGCACACATGCCCATAAATGTATCAAATTGGGGCCCGCAGGCACATAAAAACCAGATGTATCAAAGTAAATGTATCAGAATGTATCATAAAAATAAATGAAACTGGGGAGGGAAGCTCTCTCTCTCAAATGTGCCTCGAGCGGACCCGGCGGGAGGAAGGACCAGTCTCGTCCAAGCTAACGTCCTCGAAGAGCTTCTCGACGTCATCGCTGTCATCACCATCACTGCTGGAGGAAGAAGATATGGCTCTGGAGCGACTCCTGGCAGAAGAGATGGATCCCCTAGAGTGAGCTCTAGAGGAGGCGGCGCGAGATCCACGGCTTCGAGCGGGAGCTGGGACCAGAGTAGGAGAAGGAGCGGGAGCCTGTGGCTGGATGATGACAACAGGCAGTAATGGAGGCTGTCAAAAGAGAAGTAAGACTCAGAACAAGAATAATGAAAGAAAGTATAAAAAAGCTGAAAGAACATGTAAGATACTTACTATGGCCACTTGTGTAAAAGTGATGCCAGCTATTCGCATAGTGGCATCCATCTGTCGGACCAGTGCCCTCAAGCCGGTGACTATCAGCATCATGTGGTCTAACTAAGCCTGGTCAATCTACAAAGAATAAGAGAGAACAATTTAAGAAAACTAGATAAGTAAAAAGGGTAAGTAACTGAAGGAAAGGTAAAAGACAAACCTGGTCGATGTCCGTCCTCAACTTCGGTGCTGGTGGAACAGGAACCAATAGAGGAAAAGGGAAGCCATATGCCACGATCTGGACATCCTATGGAATCTCTGGGCCCCTCATCCCTCCAGCAGCATCACCACCACTAGCAGCAGCAGCTGCTCCAACAGCACCGGTATCAGCAGCCTCCGATGCCCGTCCTCTCCACTTGCCACCAGGGGCAGCCGGGCCAGGTCCTAGTGGTCCCAGTAAGTGTGTCGGGGCCTAGACTGTGTAGTCCCCCTCTGGCACCAACAGCTCTGAAGCATGAGTCCCCACCATCTCCAAGAGGAGGTTGATGCGGCCCAGGAAGTCGGTTTGGCGCATACGTACGGGAGGGACCACTGGTATCCAGAAGTGATCAAGGCCGAGCAACTGGCGGACCACTCGTTCCCTAAGATAATGATCCCGATCGAATGGACCCTCCAGTAGGATCTGCCTTGAGGTGAGGTCCCGACTGCGCATCAGATCTACGCTAGCCCGATCCTCCACTTCCCACCAGACATCCTAGTGGACCTGCAGCAACTCAAAGTGCAGTGCATTGCAATGAACAGTGAGCAGTGAGCAGTGAATGCAGTACAGTTTGATAACCAGTATGCAATGATATGTGTGAACAAAAATAGTGTAGTGAACAGTATAATACAGAGAGCAGTAAGTAATAAGTGATACCTAGTTGGGGGTTAGTCGGTCCAATGATACTCGAAAGAGGTCAATGTCCTTCCCCTTAGCCTTCTTCCTGTTCAGGCCATGGGACCACCGTGCCGCTCGGGGAATGACTAGAGGGTCTGCTAAGGAGTTTGCCGGGACGTGAAGCCAGAGGAACTCATAAGTCCACAGTTGTAAAGAGAAGATGTCAGCAAGCAGATAATGGATAATGGATAATAAAATGAATAGAAATGTGCAGAAACTAAAGCGTACCTCCTAAACCCTCCAGTATCCCCTATGTTGAGCTCCTGGGGGAACTAGGTCAAAGTTCGCATGAAGCCGTAGAGGGTGGCGAGAGCAGCTCCTCCCCAGTCATAAGCAGCAACCCGATCAAGACGAGCGAGTGCACCCAAGTAATGTAAATGAACGATGTTCTCCTTGTTCGAGAACAAGGAGGTACCAAACATATACATCAGAAAGCTTCGGGTGACCCACTCGAAGTGGCGGGGCTTGGAGCAGTGAAAGTGGCAGAAGCGCTCGAAGAACTAGGTGTATCGAACCCGATCTCTGTTCATCTGCACTACAATAGCCGCGAGTAGGTACAGCAGCGCGTCGGCAGACCGAGTAATGGATGGATCAAACGGAATGGGGGGACCTCCAACCCAGATGCCGGTGATCATTGAGAAATCGAGAGGCGTCAGAGTAGCCTCGAAAGTGGTGAAGTGGAAAGTGTTAGTGGTATCCCACCATCGCTTAGCCAGGGTTGTCAACCAGACCCGGTCATTGCTCATTTTACCTTATAGGGGTATGAATCAAGCAAAGCCGGAGGCATCAATAATGGCCCGGCTAGGAGCAGGGAGGACATCATACCACTCCAACACCTCTCCAGAGGCAGAGCCACCGAAGCCTCTGATATAGTGACCAGCCTTAAAATAAAAAGACAAGCAGAAAAAATATAAAGAACAGATCAAGCAAGAGATATGCAGAACATGGATGAAAGCAATAAAAACCCAAGGTTCATGTGTGTGTGACGACCCTTCGGTTCTCTCAAGCCCTAAAGATTAGGCACCCTAAGCCCTAGTGCGCCAGGCATATCTCTCAAGCCCTAGAAGAGTAGGCACCCTAAGCCCTTTTGCACCAGGAAAATCTTGCATGTCCTAGTAGAAAACTAGGAACCCTAAGCCCTAGTGCGCCAGGAAAATCTCTTAAGCCCTAGTAGAAGACTAGGAACCCTAATCCTTGGTGCGCTAGGAAAATCATGCACATCCCAGTAAAAGACTAGGAACCCTAAGCTCTGGTGTGTCAGGAAAATCTTGCACGTCCTAGTAGAAGACTAGGAACCCTGAGCCCTGGTGCACCAGGAAAATCTTTCTAATCCTAGGTTTGTGTGTGAGTGATGATCCTTTAGTTTTTGCACGTCCTAGTAGAAGACTAGAAACCCTAAGCCCTGTTGTGCCAGGCAAATCTCTCAAACCCTAGTAGAAGACTAGGAACCCTAAGCCATGGTGCGCCAGGAAAATTTTACATGTCCTAGTAGAAGAATAGGAACCCTAAGCCCTGAGCCCTGGTGCGCCAGGCAAATCTTGCACATCCTAGTAGAAGAATAGGAACCCTAAGCCCTGGTGCGCCAAAAAAATTTTACACGTCCTAGTAGAAGACTAGGAACCTTAAGCCCTGGTGCACCAGGTAAATCTTTCACGTCTTAGTCACCTAACAAATCTTGCACGTCCTAGTAGAAGACTAGGAACCCCAAGCCCTTGTGCGCTAGGTAAATCTTGCACGTCCGAGTAGAAGACTAGGAATCCTAAGCCCTGGTGCGCCAGAAAAATCACCCTAACCTTAGGTTCGTGTGTGAGTGATAATCTTTTTGTTTTTGCACGTCCTAGTAGAAGATTAGGAACCCTAAGCCCTAGTATGCCAGGTAAATCCGTTTAACCCTAGGTTTGTGTGTGAGTAACGATCCTTTAGTTTTTGCACGTCCTAGTAGAAGACTAGGAACCCTAAGCCCTAGTGCACCAGGCAAATCCTTTCAAACCTAGGTTCGTGTGTGAATGACGATCCTTTGGTTCTTGCACATCCTAGTAGAAGACTAGGAACCCTAAGCTCTGGTGCACCAGGCAAATCCTTTCAACCCTAGGTTCGTGTGTGAGTGACGATCCTTTGGTTCTTGCACGTCCTAATAGAAGACTAGGAACCCTAAGCCCTAGAAGACTAGGCACTCTAAGCCCTGGTGTGCCAAGAAAATCCTTCTAGCCTTAGGTTCGTTTGTGTGTGATGATCCTTTGGTTCTTGCACGTCCTAGTAGAAGACTAGGAACATTAAGGCCTAAAAGTCTTGGCACCCTAAGCCCTGGTACGCTAGACAAATCCAACCCTAGGTTGGTGTGTGAGTGACTATCCTTAGGTTCTCTTTAAACCCTAGTCCATAAAGCGTCTAGGTCCTAAGTCCATAAGGCGTCCTAGGTTTTTTTCAAACCCTAGTCCGTAAGGCGTCTAGGTCCTAAGTTCAGAAGGTGTCCTAGGATTTCTTTAAACCCTACTTCATAAATCTAGAAGGTGTCTTAGGATTTTGTCAAACCCTAGTCCATAAGGAGTCTAGGTCCTAAGTCTAGAAGGTGTCTTAGGATTTTCTTCAAACTCTAGTCCATAAGGCATCTAGGTCCTAAATTCAGGAGGTGTCTTAGGTTTTTCTTCAAACCCTAGTCCATAAGGCGTCTAGGTTCTAAGTCCAGAAGGTGTCTTAGGTTTTCGTCAAACCCGAGTCTATAAGGCGTCTAGGTCCTGAGTGCAGAAGGCGTCTTAGGTTTTCCATGCCCTAATGTGCTAGGCAACCTATGTTCGAAGCCCTAGTGTGGTAGGCATTCTATCTTTCAAGCCTTGCTCCTCAGGCATCCTAAGTCTAGAAGGCGTCTTAGGTTTCCCAAAGCCTTGCTCCACAGGCACCTATGTCATAATTGTTTCTTATGTGTTTTTAATACCCATATGATTGCTTGTTTACCTGTTTTTGGGATTTAAAAATAGTTTTAAGTCTTGACTCGACCTTTAATTATTTTTGTACTATGCTCGTCCTGAGTTTTTAGGTCTTGATTTGACCTATTAATTCGTGGTCTCTCCTTCCTGATAAATTTAATTTTGAGCCGTGACTTGACGTTTAATTATTTTTATCCCGTGTTTCATCCCGAGTTTTTAGGTCTTGACTCGACCTATTAATTTGCGGTCTTTTCTCCCGATTAATTTAATTTTAAGCGGTGAGTTGGTTTTTAATTATTTTTATCCCGTGTTTCTTAGCTTTTAAATTATCTTTATCCCGTGTTTCGTCTCGAGTTTTTAGGTCTTGACTCGACCTATTAATTCGTGGTCTCTCCTTTCGATAAATTTAATTTTAAGCCGTGACTTGACTTTTAATTATTTTTATCCCATGTTTCATCCCGAGTTTTTATGTCTTGACTCGACCTATTAATTCGTGGTCTCTCCTTCCTGATAAATTTAATTTTGAGCCGTGACTTAATTTTTAATTATTTTTATCTCGTGCTTCGTTCTGAATTTTTAAGTCTTGACTCGACCTATTAATCCATGGTTTCTTCTTCTCGATAAATTTAATTTTGAGCTGTAATTTGACTTTTAATTATTTTTATCCCGTGCTTTGTCCCGAATCTTTAGATTTTGACTCGACCTATTACTTTGTGGTTCTCTCTAGATAAGGATGGCGTTAAAGTCTTGACTTGACTTTTTAGTTATCCTTATCCCGTTATCGTTCTAGGTTGTCAGGTCTTGACTCAATCGATCAATTTTTTGTTGCCTTCCCGGATAGGATAATTTCTACGATCTTGACTCTCTCTTTTTTATCCCCAGCAGAGTTCTTAGATCTTAACTCGATCTTTGACTCGTTTGTGCTCCCTTTAGATCTTAACTCGATCTTTAGGAGTTGTTTGATCATACCAGTATCTACATCATGTTAGCATTTGTTTATGTTAGCATCCACATCATTTTACATCATTGTATTTTGCCCCAAGAACTACGTTTTGGTTTGGTCCATAGCAAAGGGGTACGTAGGCAACTCGATAGAAATTCGAGTACGACTAATATCATATGCATGCTTGTGTATTTGTGGCCTAAGATTAACGGCTCGGTCAAATGGATGTTGTCTCTGGATCTTTGATATAACTTGCATCACGCGTTGCTATGCAAGTTATATCAAAGAGGGGCAACTGTAGACACCCCAATTTAACCCCGCCTAATCTTAGGTGAATTCGATGATAAAAACAGTTGGAATGGTGCCTCAGTACGATCCTCGAAAAATGATCCAAGCTCGGTAATTGATCTCAATCATCAAAACCTTCAAAATAATAAAATCTTTTTGAACCACCAACTCCAAACTGGCGACCGCCCATAGAATCTTTTAGAAACTTCCACTTTTTGTGGTGACCTCCATGTTCATTGTGGCGACCGCCAATAGAACTTCTTGAAAACCCTAGCTAAACATGGCGACCCCCACTTCCAACATGGCGACCGCCAACTTTCATTGTGGCGACTACCTGTAGAAGCTCTTGAAACATTTTGAAACATGGCGACCGCCAACTTCAAATGGCATGACGTGTCCCAAAACGTGTCAGTATCTCATTGGTTGAAGAATTCTATTAATACCGTACCACAATATACGTTTTCAGGACATAATTTTAGAGAGAAGTTTAGTGAGAGAAGCTCTGCCGAGTAGCTGAGCAATCCCGAGCCCCGATGCCGAAACCCTGTCGAAGTATCGAGAGTCGAACCTCCGATGCCAACATTGAAACCCTAACTTGGATCTTAAGGATTGGATTGTTGGCACCATTCCCCGACTCGAGAGTTCTTTAGCGATCTAGATATTTTGTTTAGATTCCCGATCTTTCAAACTCTATTCCCCCTCTTTTGGAGTGATCGGGTTAAGTTCAAATTCAATTCACGTATTTCTTTCATTTATATAGTTAACCTTGTTTATTATTTAATTTTCCTTACGTAATTTAGTCACTTTAATTAATTTTTTAGTTTATACATTCACACTAAGCACATTACTACGTTTCATTAATTCATCAATTTAGTGCTAATATGTTTTGACAATTACAACTTGTTAATGCTATTAATTGTTATAATAATACACTTACATTTATATAAGTGTAGTTGATAATACTATATTTATATTTGATAATTAAATAGTTGTACTTATTTTTTTTATTTTTATGTTAGCTCAATGTTTCTTTATTAGTATTTATTTTCTTCTTTTCTTTTATTCTAATATTAGTTTAATGTTGCCTTTCTTTTAGTATTAGCTTAATGTTCTTTTAATCGCTTTATTTTTCATTTCATTTTCTTTTCTTTTAGCATTAATGTAATTTCCTTTATTAGCATTTTCTTTTCTTTTCTTTTATCTTTATTATTAGCTTTATTTTCTTTTCCTTTTGTTCTCATTTTTTTATGTTAGCATTATTTTCTTTCTTTTTTTATAGTATTTTTCTTTTATTTTATTAAACCCAAAAATCACAAAAAGTCACTTAAGTTTGTTTTCATTTCTTTTATGTTAATATAGTTTTCTCTTCTTATAATAGTTTAATTCTCTTTTATTTTTTTTATTTTATTTTCTTTTAAAATATAAAATGTGAATAATTAGATTTTCTTTTATTAATAGCATTTTCTAACCTTTTTTTATTTAGCATAATTTTTATTTTGTAAACTTTTTCTTTATTTTCCTTTTCCTTTAAATTTTTAAGTTTTCTTTTGTCATAAAACACTTATTTTTAATTTCTTTGTTAGTAAACTTTCTTTTTAATATAGGATTTTATGCACGTCTTATTTTACATTTAGTATTTCTTTTTAGGGTAAATTACACTGATCCCCCCTGAGGTTTCTGACAAAAATAGAAACCTCCCATGTGGTTTCAAAAGTTGCACTAACCTCTCATCAGATTTAATTTTAACATCAAATGAGCCCAACCGTTAATTCTTCTGTTATACTTAACAGAAAATATCCCAAAACCCCCATGGCCCAAAACCACCCGTGAAACCACCCCAACCCACCTGAAAACCACCCTCCCAAATCTCCCTCCAAACCACCCCAAACCCTCTCTCTCTCTCTCTCTCTCTGCGGTCCGCGCCACACCTCCAAACCCTTCTCCCAAACCCTTCTTTCTCTACCGCCACACCCCCAAACCATTCTCTCTCTCTCTCTCTCTCTCTCTCTCTATATATATATATATATATATATATATGTATGTATGCTACAGAGAGAGAGTCTGTCTTGGTTACGAGAAATAAATAATAGCGTCGTCTATTGTTTCGACTCTCTATGTCAGTACACTTTGTGTGTATTAAATGGGACATTTGGGGTAATTAATTTTATACTGACTATATAAATTAATTTACACCTTAAGGTTATTATGAATAGTGCTTATTCTCTTAATTCTAAAATAATTATTAATTTACGTATATTTAATGTTTGTTGTTTTGATTCATTAGAGGGTGCGATCTTATATGGGTCTATATTCTTGGTGAGTTGAATAACGGTATTATATATATGACAAATATTAATTATTGATGAAATTCATATCCCGAATGATCGGGATTGACGATACCCTCTTAAGGATGCTTATAAGTTTTGACTGGGTCAAACTCTGCAGGTGGATTTAATTATCCGGCGGTTAAATAAGTTAAGCGGAAGGGTTTAAGGAATATTAAGATGCTGATTAAATTAAATTGTCAGTAATTAAATTTAATTTGGCGGGTATCGGGAATCTAAACATGGGGAGAAATGGTAAACATTTAATAACAAGAGCTCAATGTAAGAAGGTTTTGAGATTATGGGTCAGAGTGTAATTATAGTTCTTACGAGTGTGAACTGTAATTCAGTATTTTATGAAAATTACAGAAATCGCTAGTAGGTGTCTGTATTCCACTGAACGTTTTACTCATAATTACTCCCCAGGTCTCTACTGTAGCCCTATATATATGCGGGTAGACTGAACCATTTTGATAACTCATATATTATATATCATATTTTGTCTTTCAATCTGAAAGATATTTGGGTTCTGCCGGTATGAGTTCTCGGAGGATCGTAGCCCACACTACATTCGAGGATAGCGTAAGGGAATACAGTAGAAGATTTAACAGGAGCTTCAACTCAGAATCAAATCGTAATTGAAGAACCAATCGACAAAAGGTATTCTTCTAAATTAACTTTGGTTACATGAATTTTATTTTGATTGTTCGTCGTCAAAAGTTTTATCTGGAGCTCGTTTCGGCGTTTGCCCGTCCAGTTAATTTTTTTACCAAAAATGGTTTGCAAAAATAATGATCTTGGCAGTTTTGTTTCCAATACATGTACTTACTGAGTGATTAGCCTGTGTTTATTTTCATCGTTTGGGATATCGGTTTGAGCGGTTTCGTGGGATTTGATAAGTTCGGGAAGTGAGAATTGTGAAGGTATATGTTGTAGAACTTGTTGAGGATCGAAAAAAAGGATAAACGTTTGTTTGGATTGTGTACAAATCATAAGAAAGTGTATTCCTTGGAGCTTTAATAGTTTGGTTAGAAAAATTTCCTATATCTTGTATTCATGGTTTAAAAATTTTGTTTTTGCATATCATGGTTTTATTCATGCGTAGTCGTATCCTATTAAGCCTCGGCTCACGGTGTTTGTTTAACATTCGTTTCTCGTACTTGAGGCAACTTGATGGTTTAATGGCAAGGGATGAAGTGTTGATTATCTTTTAGAAGTAGGGTCTATGTTATATATATTGTTTTGATTATGATGTCGTTTTACTTTTGGGTTGTAATTAGTCTCCTATGAGATGTATGGTCTTATGGCCAATGTTTTGTGTGAGGAAAAGGCTATTTAAAGGTATGATAGTATCTTAGTTAGTGAGATTCTCTAAATTTGGGGACATGACAAGAAAACAGTTGCATGATCTCGTTTTTACAATTATAGAAAATAAAAATGGAAACTAGATAATCAAATTAAAATTTCGTTGATTGAGCACTAATCTCTCCAAAATCATACAACAAATTGAATACAAATTAAACTAAAATAAAAGTTTAAACTAATCCTAAAATACCAAATAGGGGTTCATCATTTCCTAGGAAAGAAGAGAGTTTAGCCACTTATATTGTGGCTCGAATCCATGTAGAATAGGCAAAGAACTGGCTCTTGGGCCTTCGTCTTCAACTTCCCAATACTTCTCGAGCCTTCAGATTAGCTTTAAGATGAGACTCCCAATCTTCTCCTCTAATTGCTGAGTTATCTAAACTGATTACCAAGGTATCTTATTTATAATAATGATTCACATCCCTTGGTTGTAGTGTTTGAGTTGAACTGTAACGGTGCATTCCATCCAGAAGGTTTTCATTCCGTTCGAACATTTTTCCTCTGGTAGGTATTCCATCCGGATGCCCAGTGAGTCTGTCTGAATGAAAATCTTCCTGCTTCAATCCCGTTCGGACGCAGTTGGATCCATCTGAACAAAATTGCTTCTGTTGATTTCCCGTCCAGACGTAGTGGGGTCCGTCTGGACAGATTTATAGCATTTTGTTCCCTTTTACATCACTTGTCTCCTTTTTGTCCCATTTTGCACTCTTTTCTCTTCCATGTAACCACTTTTAACCTTGTTCATAAAAACATTACAGAACACATTATTAAACACACTATCAAGGCTTAGCATAGTATATTTTATGGAAATAGATTGGTATTTTTACGTACTGATCACACCCCATACTTACACTTTGTTGGCCCTTGAGCAGAGAAAACAAATAAAAAGACTCAACCCATATATCCCACAACGATTTTGAAGAGTTTAGAAACAAACTATAGTTCTTCTACCCTCGACAGCAAATTCATATCCTTTTTGGAGCACCATCACTCTTACGAATAATTTACCCCAAACTTGCACTTAGCGTGTGTGTTGATTCGGCCACTTTTCTTAGCCTTATTCTTCTGAACACTTGAAATTTGAACTCTTATCTGAACTATGTCTCAACTTTAATCCTCACGTGGTATTCACTCGCAATAAACCACTCAGAACATGCTTATTTATATGTGCACTCATAGTATGCAGCAGAGAGTATGTATAAACAAAGCAAAAATATTCATGCTTATTAAGACAAGAAAAGACGTTGATTTCAAAGAATGACTCGTAATGTCATGATCGGAATGCTAAGAATTTTGAATATCAAATGTAAACTTTATTTGTTCCTTTCATTTGATTATTTTCACACATCGGACCATGTCATTCCTAAGATCAAATAGGGCTTTATTTTTTGTTGTAGTGTTGGGTAGGAAAAATGTGTATCAGGGCTAGGGTTCAAGTGTATATAATGTCCTGGAACAAGTTAATTGCTGATCACCACTTATTTCCCATTTTCTTTCATGTTTCACATTCATCAACCCAAAGCTAACTTTTTGATAGTCTTTCACACATCCTTCCATATTTTTTCCTTTTAATCCTTGCTTCTTGTACCACTCGATTATTCATTTACTTTGCTTTTTTAATCTTTTTTTCACCATATATTGCAGACTTTATTGTACTCATATAACAACTTAATTTGTTCACATAATATTTTTAGATATAGTGGAAAAAAAAAACAAAGGGCTTACATGTAAAAGGCTCAAAAAGAGGGATTATGGTCAATTGAATAGCAAAAATACGAACAGGCTCAAATATAGAAACATGGACTAAAATATTTTCCTAAGTTTGATATAGTCCTCTGTATAATCCTTATTTTTAGAAAATTCCAAATAAAACTTACAGTGACTATTCTCAATTTTTGGCCATAAGTAAAGATAAATGAGATTATTCAACAATGATTACATGCTGGATAATTTCAATTGAGTAAATGTTAAAATAACTCTCATAACAAGAATAAAGTCTCAAAAAGCTTACTAGGGTCAAGTCTCCGCCTTATTATTTTTTAAAGCGTTCTTATTTCCCGTATTCATTAGCATAGAACCAATCAAGTAGCCAAGTGTACGGTGCAATTTGCGCTAAGTGTATAAGTTTATAAGCCATTTTCTGTAAAATCTTAGTATACCCAAAATTTCTATTCCTTTTTAATCCGGGGTATTAAGTTTACAATTTAAATTTTTAAACTCCCCAAAATTACAAATATTTCTCTATTTTTTAAAGTAAATCACCGCCCAACTTGAACAATACACTGTCCTCAGTGGATAAAGACAGGTAGAAGAACAAAATGAAGGGAAAATACCCGAATAAAAGTGCAAACCACAAAACGATACACCTTTAACAATAACTCCATACATCCAAGTATATAAAAGATAACAGATGTGTCACGCCCTAAACACCAGGGTCACTCGAAAGCCCACCAAAACATCCATTTGGAAAAATAAAATTTGCAGTTGGAATACCATCAACTATAAATTTTATTACAATATTTGGATAAAGATTTCCAAGCTTATCTCTCGTAAACAGAAATCATGCAAACTTATGCATGAAATAGTATATCGCCGAAAGGCGTACAAAACTAGCCTTCGAAAACAGGCAACACATGTATAAGTACATGTTCAAAATTGAAAAACTACAGCAAGCTCTCCATCACCACAAGCCTCAAGGTCAACTCCACGTGGTCACCTGAAAATATTTTTACAGCAAAATCCCACACCGTGAGCCTAAACCCAATAGGAAAAGTCAATAAAACTGTAAAGTAGGCTATGCAATTATATGCACACGAGCCAAAAAGATTCTTCCTCATAAAAATTCCACATTTTCATCCTTGAAACTATGCATATAATTCTGACAGATATCATGCCACAGTTAAAGGAAAGCAGTAAACACAGAATTCTCCACTCGAAACACGCAGTCGAGGAGTAACGATAAAATGTAATCCTATGTACCAACTCTGCTACACCGACAAAGGTAACAACTATAAACTCTCGTCTATTACCCTAGACCCATAGGCTTCGTAATGACAAGTTCTATACGGAGTCACGACAATAGCGCCATTCACAGAGGCACTCGACACCATTAACGGAGGCAGCCGACAACCGCTTAATTTACGGGACTTAAGCCCGAGGGAGCTAAGTACCCACACCCTCAAGTTACGGGGACTAATCCGAAGGAATTGAGTACCTACACTGCGCACGTTTACGGACTTGCACCGAGGAGCAATGGGAGCCCAACTAAATATAACCACTGTCACGGTACATCTATGGATAACATTTAAAACCCAACCGTAGCTCAACTACGAAAAATAGTAAAAAAGTTTTACATCGCATGTATATAAAAAGGGATCCAATCTGTCAACATGGAGATCTACAAGCATGTAACAACATAGTTTCACAAA
Organism: Heliamphora pulchella; assembly: GCA_032270985.1. Classification (NCBI taxonomy): domain Eukaryota; kingdom Viridiplantae; phylum Streptophyta; class Magnoliopsida; order Ericales; family Sarraceniaceae; genus Heliamphora; species Heliamphora pulchella. The sequence goes on from JAULJZ010040009.1 coordinate 21,890, forward strand.
AGTGAGACTTAGCCCCAAAGGTTAGCTCCAAATCTCCACAAACATATTTTTCATAAAAACACCTCGTTTTCAAAGCTCATTTTGAAAACCATGGATCTCAACACATCCAGATCATGTATAAATCAAGAAAAGGCGTAAAACCCACTTTTACCCATAAACCAAGGTTTAAAATATGTAAACAGCATTTCATGCATTTCTATATGGTGAAAGCAAATATAATCACATAAATCACCCTTTTTAACAGCAGTAGGTCTAGAATCCTACCTCAAGGAGCTCAAAGCTCGACGCCTCAAAATCCAACCTCGTCGGAACGAGAATCCGTCCAGATGGATGTGAAGCCCACGTCGCCAATAGCAAGGATCTGCTAGCCAACCGTGAAAAACTAAGCATCGGCCCACCCAAAAGCTAGAGAGAAGGTAGAGAAAAGGAAGAGAGAAAGAAATTTACTTTGAAAAGATATTTTAGATCTCGAAAAGATATTTTGTTCTCTTTATAGCTTTTCGCGCCTAGGACCCACTGCTCGAGCGCCCAAGCACCGCTCGAGCGGACCCCTTGCCGACATAGGCCTTGCCACACCACCGCTCGAGCGGACCCCACTCCGAGCCACACTTTGCCACTATCCCGCTCGAGCACACGACAACCGCTCGAGCGATCACATCTTGGACCAACACTCTACCACCATCCCGCTCGAGTGAGCTCCCCACCGCTCGATCGGTCGTCGCTGGGAGAAAAAACAGAAAAAGGCAACCATAACCGAACCCCTACATGCTTAACACGTATATTACCTATACAAAACATGCTGTTCTACAACGGGAACATAAATCATACACCGAGAGATACATATGTGAAAGGAAACGCATCAACATATATATAAATATCTCAAAAAGAGACGGATCCGGGTCTCACAACTCTCTCCCCCTTAAGAAATTTTGCCCCCAAAATTCGCAACATGGTCACGAGGTAAACAGGTTTGGGTATCTAGCACGCATCCCAGATTCGAGCTCCCATGTCGCTTCCTCAACCCCGCGATGAAGCCACAGAACCTTGACATAAGCAATTGTTCTACCCTGCAACACCTGCTCCTTTGTATCAAGAATCTTCACTGGACGCTCCTTATAAGTGGCATCCTCATCAACCCGCAGCTCAGCCCAATCTAACACATGAGAAGGATCAGGTTCGTACCTCCGTAGTGTAGAAACGTGGAACACATTATGCACAGATGCTAACTGAGGTGGTAAAGCTAAACGATAAGCAACTTCTCCAACTCTATCCAGAATCTCAAAAGGTTCAATAAAGTGCGGCGATAGCTTCCCGCTACAACCTAACCTCATCAAACCGTTACGTGGTGAGATCTTCAGAAACACATGATCTCCCACAGCAAACTCCAAAGGTCTTCTCATCTGATCTACATAACTCTTTTGACGGCTCTGAACTGTCAAAAGATGTTGACGTATCACTGCAATCTTCTTTGTCGTCTCCCGCACCACGTCAGGTCCTAAGACTATGGTTCCTCCCACATCTGTCCAACACACTAGTGATCTACACGATCTACCATACAGAGCCTCATACGGTGCCATCCCAATACTGGACTGATAGCTGTTGTTGTATGCAAACTTTGCTAATGGAAAAAGATCCTCCCAAGAATCTCTAAATTTAAAAACACAAGCCCTCAGCATATCCTCCAGAATCTGTACAGTCCTCTCCAACTGGTCGTCCGTCTGGGGGTGAAAAGCAGTACTGAACATCAAGTTCATCCCCAAAGCCTTCTAAAGACTCTGCCAAAAGCTTGATGTGAAGTGCGGGTCTCGATCAAAAACAATAGACATTGGCACTCCATGCAACCGGACTATCTCTCTGACGTACAACTGACTCAGTCTCTCCACTGAATCCTTCACGCAGATGGGGAGAAAGTGTGTAGACTTCGTCAACCTATCGACCATAACCCACACAGCGTCATGTCACCTAGGTGAGCGAGGAAGTCCTAACACAAAGTCCATCGTGACGTTCTCCCACTTCCATTCAGACACTGGTAACGGCTGTAACAATTCACCCGGCTTCTGGTGCTTTGTCTTTACCTGCTGATAGGTAAGGCACTGAGAAACAAACTGAAGCACATCCTTCTTTATTCCTGTCCAATAAAACCGACGACGTAAGTCATGGTACATTTTTGTGCCTCTAGGATGCACTGCAAGACGGGAATGATGACATTCACGTAAGATATCCTCCCGATATGACTCTGGCACAAACAACCTCCCTGCTAACATCAGACTCAGATCTGATCCCACAACCCATCCTGCTGTATCCTCTCCACTGGCTACACGATCTCGAATCATCTGAGACTCTTGGTCCGTCTGTTGGAGTTCTAGCACACGTGCTATCAATACTGGTCAAGTAACTACTGAAAATAAGGTGGCACCCGCCACTATCTTTCCAAGACACAGATCAAACTCTCTGACATCTCCAAGCATATCCCACTCACGTATAGCTACAGAAGCTAACGACCCGTGAGATCTCCTACTGAGAGTGTCTGCCATAACGTTGGCCTTCCCTGGATGATACTGCAAGTCAAATTCGTAGTCCTCTAACAACTCCATCCACCGTCGTTGGCACAAATTCAGGTCATTCTGTGAAAATAAGTATTTTAAGCTCTTGTGATCAGAGAAAACCTTGAAATGCTCACCATAAAGATAGTGACGCCATGTCTTCAAGGCAAAGACCACGGCTGCCAACTCCAGGTCATGAGTCGGGTAGTTTTTCTCATGGATCTTCAGCTACCGAGAACCATAAGCTGCAACCTTCCCTTCCTGCATCAAAACACACCCAAGACCATCGTGTGATGCATCACAGTATACTGTATATCCCAAGCCTCGCTCTGGAATGATCAACACAGGTGGACTAGTCAACCTCGTCTTCAGCTCCTGGAAAACTGACTCACAGGACTCAGTCTAAGCGAACACAACTCCCTTTCGTGTCAGACGCGTCATTGGTGCTGCAAGTCTCACAAAATCCTTCACGAATCGCCGATAGTAACCTGCTAAACCTAGAAAACTACAAATCTCAAAAGCATTCTTCGGTCGCTCCCAACTTGTCACCGCATCTGTCTTTAACGAATCCACTGATACCCCGTCTGACGACACAACGTGTCCCAAAAATCTTACCTCAGACATCCAGAACTCGCACTTCTCGAACTTCGCGTACAGGCGATGCTCTCTCAAAGTCTGTAGCAAGATCTGTAGGTGATCCTCATGTGTCTCCCTGGTGGGTGAATATATCATAATATCATTCACAAACATTACTAAAACACTGTCCAAATAATGATGGAAGATCCGGTTCATCAAACTCATGAACGTAGATGGTGTGTTTGTCAGACCGAAAAGTATAACCAGAAACTCGTAGTGACCATAGCCAGTCCAAAAAGTAGTCTTTACTATATCCTTGTCCCTAATCCTCAACTGGTGGTACCCCGATCTCAAGTCAATCTTTGAGAATAAGCTCGACCCCTTTAACTGATCAAACAAATCATCTATCCTTGGCATAGGATACTTATTCTTCACTGTCACCTAATTTAGCTTTCGGTAGTCGATGCAAAAACGTAAAGATCCATCATTTTTCTTTGCAAAAAGAGCAGGAACTCCCCACAGTGAAGTACTCGGACGTATAAACCCCCTGTCTAACAACTCCTAAAGCTGTACCTTGAGTTCACGCAACTCAACGGGTGCAAAACGATAAGACAGTATAGATATGGGAGCAGCTCCGGGAACTAGGTCAATGGAGAACTCTACCTCGCGGCTCGGTGGAAACTCAAACTGATCTTCAGGAAAGACGTCTGGATAGTCGCAAACCACCGGAGGTAACTCTCCCCGAATCCTAACCTCCTAGTCCAACATAAAGGCTGCAAAAAGGAAACCCAAGTTTCCCTAGTTCCGCACAACGCCAGGCATAGACCTCAAACCCTCATCCCGGTCTCCCACAAAGCAAAAATAATCTCCCGCCGGTGTACTGACTGTTACCCTCCGTTGATCACAATCAATAAAGGCACGGTAGGTGGCCAATCAATCCATCCCTAGGATGACATCAAACGTGGTCTTGTCTAGAATAACAAGGTCAAACTCTAAACAACGACCGACGACCTCCAACACGTAGGATCTACGGACAAGAATCAACTTCACACTCCCACTGATTGGGGTCACTACACTCATAGTACCACCCAACCAGTCCATTTTCAACCCCAAAGAAGATGCAAATGCAAACGATATAAATGAATGTGATGCTCCGGTGTCTATGAGGAAACTAGCTTATGATCTATAAACTAGGAAAGTACCTCAGATCATGGAGGTGGTAGCAACAGCATCGGGCATGACCGGTGCTCTGGATGAACTAGGATTTGCAAGCACGTAAGCTCTGGCCTGCCCACTGTGGCCTTGAACCGCCGACTGTCTACCTGACTGTACCGAGGCACCCCCTTCAGCGAACCGAGATAACTGGCATCCCTGGACGGATGGAATAGCAAGTGCTCCAACTGTGCTCCGCACGCTCCCTCATTCGGGACAGTCCCTACGGATGTGCCTTGACTGGCCGCACTCATAACATAGCACTGGCCCTCTCCCCTGCGCCTGTGACTGAACTGGCGCTGGACTCCGGCACTCTATCGCACGATGCCCTGGCCACTGGCATCTAAAATAAACAAATTCCCTCCTATGCTCTGACCTTCCTGTTGAAGCCACAGGAGGCAAAGACGAAGAAGACTGTGGCGGATATGACCCCACTGGATGTGAACACGGACCAGATGTCCGTTGGCGCTTGTTCTCCCTACGCCCTTGAGACTGTGTATGTTCCCCTCCTTGCGGACCCCTACTGTCCCTGTCTCTGCACGTCTCATTCAGAGTGTCCTCCACTTTCATGGCCATCTCTACCAAATTTGTGAAGACCTGCATCTGAAATGCTTCCACTCAATCTCTAATAGCGGGCCTCAAACCCCTCTCAAACTGCTTCACACGGAACTCATTAGTAGGTATAATCTCCTGTGCAAATCGGGATAGGCTAGTAAACTCAGTCTCATACTCAATCACAGTCATCGTCCCCTGAGTTAGAAATAGAAAATCCTCTCTGTAGCGATCCCTCAAAGTCGCTGGAAAATACTTCTCCAGAAATACCTTCGTGAAGGCCTCCCAAGTGCCTGCCACTGTGGTTTTGGCAAACTTCCACCACATATGAGCACTCCCTCTCAACTGGAAGGCGGCACATATAACCCTCAGATCATCTTTCTTAATCTAAAGTGAATCCAGAATCCTGGTAATCAGCTCCAGCCACTCAATGGTAGCCGTGGGGTTAGGATCCCGAAGAAAGGTAAGAGGGTCCAGACGGCGAAATTCACGCATCGCCACTGTCGCCCTCGGCTTAGGTACACTATCCCTTCCCCTAGTAACCTCAGCCAATTATCGGATGGAGCCGACCATCTCACGCAACAATTCGCCCTTGCCAACCGGTCCTTAGGGTGTATCAGCATCCCCAACATCTGGGACTGGAACGTCCCTTCAGCTAGAATCACTGCCACGGCCTCAACATCGGCCTCGTTCTCCCTGCATGGAAATAATTCTATACGAAAGCTATATAACAGGATAAGCATTCCTACAACATGTTATTGCTAACATAAAAGAAAGATCACATATAAGCATACTAGCACATAGCCAGTTAGATCATGTCATCACATATCTCACATACCAAGGAGAACCAACAAGAAAGACTCGTCCATTTGAACAACCTACTCAGATTCCTAACTAGAAATCACGTCCGCAAAACGCGTCTCTAACTTAGCTCCCATGTTTGTCAATCTAAACGCCCAAAGGCAAAACTAATCAATCTTAAGGTCCAATCTCCATACCCACATATACACATCTATCTTGCTAAATAGGATATCATGCGTATCTAAGTAAACATTTGAACATATACAATCAAGCACACATACATCCTCACAAGTTGATGTACCCTCTTTTCTATGACTCATAGGTATTCGAATCCAGAGCTCTGATACAAAGTTGTCACGCCCCAAACACCAGGGTTACGCGAAAGCCCACCAAAACACCCATTTGAGAAAATAAAATTTGCAGTTGGAATACCATCAACTATAAATTTTATTACAATATTTGGATAAAGATTTCCAAGTTTATCTCTCATAAACAGAAATCATGCAAACTCATACATGAAATAGTATATCGCCGAAAGGCATACAAAATCAGCCTTCAAAAATAGGCAAAACATGTATAAGTACATGTCCAAAATAGGAAAACTACAGCAAGCTCTCCATCACCAAAAGCCTATAGGTCAACTCCACGTGGTCACCTGAAAATGTTTTTACAGAAAAATTCCACACCATGAGCCGAAGCCCAATAGGAAAAGACAATGAAACTGTAAAGCAGGCTATGCAATTATACATGCACGGGCTTAACCACAGGAGCCAAAAAGATTCTTCCTCATAAAAATTTCACATTTTTATCCTTGAAACTATGCATATCATCCTGATAGATATCATATCACAGTTAAGGGAAAGCAGTAGACACGGAATTCTCCACTCGGAACACGTAGCCGAGGAGTCATGAAAAAATGTAATCCTATGTACCGACTCTGCCACACCGACAAAAGTAACAACTATAGAATCTCATCCATTACCCTAGATCTATAGGCTTAGTAATGACAAGTTCTATACGGAGTCACGACAATAGCGCCATTCACGGAGGCACCTGACGCCATTAATAGAGGCAACCGACAACCGCTTAGTTTACGGGACCTAAGCCAGAGGGAGCTAAGCACCCCCACCCTCAATTCATGGGGACTAACTCGAAGGAATTGAGTACCTACGATGCGCACGTTTTCGGACTTGCACCGAGGAGCAATAGAAGCCCAACTCAATATACCCACTGTCATGGTACATCTATGGATAACATCTAAAACCCAGCCATAGCTCAACTACGAAAAATAGTAAAATATTTTTTACATCGCATGTATACAAAAAGGGATCCAATCCATCAATATGGAGATCTACAAGCATGTAACAACATAGTTTCACAAAAGTGAGACTCAACCCCAAGGGTTAGCTCTAAACCTCCACAAGCATATTTTTCATAAAAACACCTTGTTTTCAAAGCTCCTTTTGAAAACCATGGATCTCAACACATCCAGATCATGTATAAATCGAGAAAAGGCGTAAAACCCACTTTTACCCATAAACCAAGGTTTAAAACATGTAAACAGCATTTTATGCATTTCTACCCGGTGAAAGCAAATATAATCACATAAATCACCATTTTTAACAGCAATAGGTCTAGAATCCTACCTCAAGGAGCTCAAAACTCGACGCCTCAAAATCCAACCTCGTCGGAACGAGAATTCGTTTGGATGGATGTGAATCCCACGTCGCCAACAGCAAGGATCTGCTAGTCAACCATGAAAAACTAAGCCCCGGGCCACCCGAAAGCTAGAGAGAAGGTAGAGAAATGGAAGAGAGAAAGAGATTTGCTTTGAAAAGATATTTTAGATCTCGAAAAGATATTTAGTTCTCTTTATAGCTTTTCGTGCCCAGGACCCACCGCTCGAGCACCCAAGCACCGCTCGAGCGGACCCCTTGCCGATATAGGCCCTGCCACACCACTGCTCGAGCGCCCAAGCACCGTTCAAGCAGACCCCACTCTGAGCCACACTCTTCCACTACCCTGCTCGAGCACACGCCCACCGCTCGAGCGGTCAGATCTTTGACCAACACTCTGCTACCAGCCCGCTCGAGCGGTCGTCGCTGGGAGAGAAAACTGAAAAAGGCAACCTTAACCGAACCCCCGCATACTTAACACGTATAACACCTATACAAAACATGTTGTTCTACAACGGAAACATAAATCATACACCGAGAGATAGATATGTGAAAAGAAACGCATCAACATATATATAAATATCTCAAAAAGAGACGGATTCGGGTCTCATAAGAGGAAACAAAAATAGGCTTGATAATAGAATGTGCACTTTTATTATTATTATTATTAAAAAAAAACTAAGTACATAGATAAGAGGAAAAAAATGCCCAAATGACCTACAATAGTGGGGACAATGTGGATAATAGGGAAAAAAACTCAAAATAGAAATAAAATCAAAAGGGTGAGGTATGGGAGGATCTAGGCGGAGGACCCCGGCCAAAATGTGCCAGAAGCAGGCAGAGTTGCTCTTGTGTTACGGCCTACCTCTCCTCTAAATGACCTAACAAATCGTTTAAGGCTTGATAGGCGTTCTCGATAAAGGTCCATGATGAGGAGGGGGTGGGGAGGAAGAGGTCATATGCACCCTATCTCCTAAATCCCATAGCTCCTGGGCCGAAGGAGGTGTTCTGGGCTAGCACGACGACTCATGGATAGTCGGCTCTTCGACCATGTCGCCTGGGCATATTTTTTAGGCATCGGGTCGATGGGTTCAGTAAAAGATAGGGCAAAGGGGTAGGGGTGACCAGCGAAGGCTCACACAAGGAGAGGGAAGATGAGGTTGACATATGGTAGCTTAAGGTTGCGAGGTTGCATGATGAACTTCTTCATCTCCCCAGCATGAAGCACGGGATGGAGAGCGACGCATCGGTTTGGAGGGCATAGAGGGTATGGAGAGCAGCACTCATTCGCTCATCCTTGCGATCCATTGGGAAGACATTTTGATGGATGACGATGTTGACAAACTAGAGAGGTTTGGCGATATCACTATGGCGGGCAAAGGTATTGCCCCGTGGTGCTTGGCCTTTAGTAATGACTAGGGCCATATTGATAACGAAGATAGCATCAAGAATGGGGTTTCGGTGATCAGTCTCCTCATTTTCCAGGGTGCCGAAGATGTTGAGGGTCTCGACAATGTCGTGGGCACCGAATGTGATGTTGGTGCCATCCACGGTGGTATGCAAGAGGTCGATGGAGGGGTCGTCGTCATTTAGGAGGTCGACCTTTCGGAGGTTCTGTAGAACAACCCAACAAGACGAGGGTAGGAGGCCTCGATTAGGCCAAAAAGGCTAGCGAGATCCTGGGAGCGGAGGAGGCAGATGCCCTAAGAGGCGTAGTTGTCAGCAGCCAGGAATCCTTTCCCCACCGGGAAGTGCATAAAGATGTAAGGGTTTCAGGATGCCTAGTCGAAGGAGAGAAAGGTGCCAGAGGTTGAAGCGCAACCTCTTTTGGATTAACAATATGATGAAAATTCCATAAGAAGAGTCTTAGAGAGGATAAAGGCTAGAGAGAGAGAGAGAGAGAGAGAGAGAGAGAGAGAGAATGTGATGAAAATGACTAAGTGGGAGGCACTTATTTATAGAGGCTAGAGGGGTCCATCCGGACGCCCAAGATTTCGTCATAACCGTTTGTGGACAGAAACTTTTTCATTTGGACAAATGTGATTTCGTCCAGACAGAACTAAAACAGAATGTATTTTGTTCGGACGCAAATATGTTTTGTCTGGATAGAATCGAAAAAGACATGCTCTTAAAAGGTGCAGAGTTCTGTGAGCATTTATGACGCATTAAAATCGACAAAATGTTTTGAATTCCATCTAGACGCAAGGCTGTTCATTCGGACGGAAGTGAATAAAGCATTTAATGCATCGGTTTGGCAGCTGAAAGGACACAACTGGTCAGATTCTATCTAAACACAATTACGCCCCGTCTGAACAGAATTGATTTGGTGATAAATGCATGGGGACTTGAAGTGTTAGAACCATTGGGTGCAGACTGTCCGGACGCAGGTACGTCCCGTTCGGACGGTTTGTTCCAGAAAGATTGTTGTTTGGACTCAATGGGGTCCGTCCGAGCGATTTAGCCTCTTTGTTGTTGTTGTTGTTGTTATTATTATTATTGTTATTATTATTATTATTATTATTATTATTATATCTTGCCTTAAAAACTACAAAAATGTGGGTTCTCTCCCAATAAGACTAAGTTTAACGTCTTCATCTAGACAGAGTGCTCAGTCAAGGGTTCGGGAGGATGGGGTCCACAAAATCAATGGTCTCTATGTGCGGTTAACTGAGATGCCTTCAATGTATAGTTTAAGGCGCTGGCCATTAACCATGAGGTGCTTACTCGATCGAGGGTTGAGGAGTTGGTAGGTACCGTGAGGGTAGACGTGTGTCACCACAAACAGGTAGTCCCATAGGTATTGAAGCTTGTCAGTGTGGCACCAGGATTTGGGGTTTTGCAAAAAGGGGAATTCAAGAGTTTATTTCAAAAAGATTTTAACACCTTGAAAGCTAAAAGTTTTGAAAATCCTTTTATTTGAAAAATGGAGTCACTACTTGATTTTTGAGAAAAACCAAGAAAAAAAACTAAGCTACTGATCTATATTGTTAACCAGAGAAAACATGGGTTTGAGGGCTAAGGTACAAATCAGGAAAGGTGTTAGGCACCCCGTTTCACCCAACCGTGAGGTTAGCCTTACTCATCATCATTGGTTCTTAAAATTAGCTTCTCAAATGCATGAAAATAAAAAAATAGAAGCAAAGAGAGATCATTCGAAATCGAGTAATGAAAATACATAGTTATAAGTATATGAACACATAATAAAGGCGAATAAAGCATAATAGAAAAAATCCTAAAGCCTAATTATGCTGAATCTATACTAAAGGAAACATGGTGAACATAGTAAGGAATGAACAGAAAATTGTAATCCTAAAAGAAGCCTCTAAACCCTAATCATATTGAAACTAATCTAAAGGAAACATGACAAACGTAGCATAGGATAAATAAAAGAACATGATTCTAAGAAATTTTTGTAACCTAGTTATATCACAGTCTGCATGTTGGACATCATATGCTATCAACAAAAAGTCATAAAAGAAGAAATTTAAGTTACTAGAACAACAAAATGTTTGTAGTCGTGACATACGGATAGCACGGTCGCAAAGAAAATAAGCATGAAGTTGATGGGCGCAAGTTATAATCTCACGACCATGAGAATGTCAGCCGCAACAATGGTAGTTGTGATCGCAAGGTATTTAGATACTGTTTTACTGAATTCTTTTTTATAAACAGTGTGTAGGGTGCGAGCATACGATGTGTTTATGATACGAAATAGAACTACATAATCGGTTAAGACTATTTTGATAAAAAAAAACATGGTGGAAACATGCACAATTTGATACTAATCAAAATTAGGAATTAAGCATGTAAACAATGTGATTAAGACAACAAGACCTAATAATAAAAAACTAAAAGAATAAGCAAGCAAATTGTGAATTGAAATTAAAAATTTAACCCGACCTCTTCACAGGGGTAGAAAGTGTGGAGAGGAAAGTGTCGAGGTTCATACAAGTATAACCGCAATGCAATATCCCGAATTTGTCCTCAAGCTGTGGAATGTAGTGGTCGTCTCTCCAATCATCGAGAAAGCTCCAATTCCAGTACTTCGAGTAGCGAAAGTATATAGAGAATCGGGATATGGGTCGGTAATTCGATAGAGTGTCGACGTTTAGAATTCGTCCTCTAAAAAGTAAATCGAGGTACGAATATATAGAAAGCATCACCCAATGGAATGGTGACACGTCTGGGGCTCAGAATGTGCTTACATAGGTTACAGATGCAACGATCGAAGGTTGCGACCGCTACAAAGGAGTTTGCGACCGTGACGTTTTTAAGGTTTCTAAGAAATTCTTGTCACGGTCGAGACAATTGAAGGTTACGGGTGCAAGGTTTAAAGGTTGCAGGCATAACTATATAGGCCAGTGAACATCTAGGTTGCAAGGTTTGGATGTTGCGGCCTCAAGGTTTGAAGGTTGCGACCTCAAGGTTTGATTTTTAGATGTATTGGCTTTGAATTACTTCTCGACAAAGGTTGGGAGACTTTGGGCACCATTCCTTTTGGTTTTCATCATTAGATTCATTTAGAAAAGACTAAGATCCGGCGGGGTTAAATTAGGGTGTCTACTGTTAGGAAACAACAGTAGCTTAGAGTTGAGCAACTATACCTTTTGATTTAGTTCAAACGACTTTCGGTGAATGTGTTTATCATGAAATGCTTCCGTTCGAGCCTTATAGGTATGAGAGTTTTTGTATGCATCATTACGAATTTCTTTGAGCTTGCTGAGCTAAAACTTCCGATGAGAACCGACAATGGCTATGTCAAAGTTAAACGTCTTGATGACCCAAAGTGCCCGATGTTCTAGCTCGATCAGTAGGCGACACGATTTTTCAAAGACAAGTTGATATGGGGACATACCAATAGGTGTCTTATAGGCGGTTCGATTAGCCCAAAGGGCGTCGTGAAGCCTCTTGAACCAATCCTTACGATCTGGATGGATGGTCTTAGTTAAGATATTTTTAACTTCTCGATTAGATACTTCGACTTGGTCACGGGTTTGTGGATGGTAAGGAGTGGATACCTTGTGCGTGATGGAATAACTTCGAAGTAAGGCGGTGAAGTGCTTATTAAGAAAGTGTGTCCTGCCGTCACTGATGATAGCTTAAGAGAAACCAAACCTACTAAAAATGTTGGATTGAAGGATCTTGACCACAACCTTGCGGTTGTTTGATTTGGATGCCACAACTTCGACCCATTTAAACACATAATCCACTGCTACTACGATGTACTCGTAGTTATGTGATAGTGGAAGTGGTCCCATAAAGTGGATGCCCCAAACTTCAAAGAGTTCAACAACTAGAATGGGGTTTAGGGGCATCATATCCTTAGAAGAAATTGTGCAAGTCTGTTGGCATCAAAGGCAGGCCTGACAGAATTCATTGGAATCTTTGAAGAGTGTGGGCTAGTAGAAACCACTTTGGAGAACCTTAGCCGTTGTTTTCTTTCCACTAAAATGGCCTCCATAGGCTAGGGAATGGCAGAAGGATAGGACACTAGGTACCTCAATATCTGGGACATAATGTTGAATCACATGGTCTAGGTAGTATTTGAAAAGTTTTGGGTCTTTCCAGAAGTAGAACTTTTTTTGGGAAAAGAACCTGTCCTTGTGTTGTTTGGACCAGTGAGATGGGATACGACCGACTGCCAAATAGTTGACAATATCGACATACCAGGAGAGTTGGGAGCCGATGATTGCTAATTGTTGCTCGTTGGGAAACGAGTCTCGCATAGGGGTAGAGTCACTAGAGGGTGCAACTATGAGGCCAGAGAGGTGACCAGCTACGGAATTCTCCATCCCTTTCTTATCACATATTTCTAGATCGAACTCTTGTAAAAGTAGGATTCAGCGAATCAAGCGGGGCTTTGTGTCTTTCTTGGATAGTAAGTGTCGAAGGACACCATGGTCCATGTATATTATGACTTTCAAACCTAAGAGGTAGGACCTAAACTTGTCAAGTGCAAAAAGTACTGCTAGTAATTCCTTCTTTGTAGTAGTGTAGTTCAATTTTACATCACTGAAGGTTTTACTAGCGTAGTATATGGCATGTGGGATTCAGTTGACACGTTGACCTAAAATAGCTCCTACAGCGTAGTCTGACGCGTCACACATGATCTCAAAAGGTAACGACTAATTGGGTGACTGCATGATGGGTGCTGTTGAAAGGGTATCCTGGAGCTGCTCAAAGGCAAGACTCATCAAAGACAAAAGGTGTGTCCTTGGCAAGAAGGTCACAAAGTGGTTTGGAGATCTTAGAGAAGTTCTTAATGAACTAGCGGTAAAAGTCGGCGTGCCCTAGGAATGAGTGAATCTAATGGATGGAAGTAAGGGGAGGAAGTTTGGAAATAAGGTCAACTTTGGCTTTGTCAACTTCAATCCCCCTTTTCGACACTATGTGGCCCAGAACTCTCCCCTGTTGAACTATGAAATGGCTCTTCTCCTAGCTGAGCACGAGATTTGTCTCCATACATCTTTTAAGGACCTTAGTCAAATTTTGGAGATAGTCTTCGAATGAGGATCCAAACACTAAGAAGTCATCCATGAAGACTTCCAGAAATTTTTTGACCACGTCAGAGAAGATTACCATTATGCACCTTTGAAAGGTCGCTGATGCATTACATAAGCCAAAATGCATATGCCAATAGGCGAAAGTGCTAAAGTAGGCAAGTGAAGGTGGTCTTCTCTTTATCCTTAGGATAGATGGGCACCTGATTGTACCTAGAGTACCCATCAAGGAAACAAAAGAAACTCTGGCCCACTAAACGTTCTAAGATTTGGTCGATGAAGGGCAGTTAGAAGTGATCTTTCCTAGTGGCAGCGTTCAACTTTCGGTAGTTAAAACACACTTGCCAGCTAGTGGTGGTGCATGGTCGATGAAGGGCAGCAGGAAGTGATTTTTTCTAGTGGCGGCGTTCAGCTTTTGGTAGTCAATACATACCCGCCAGCCAGTGGTGGTGCGTGTGGGTATCAACTCTCCCTTATCATTTTGCACAATGATGAACCTAGATTTCTTAGGGATAACTTGGGTTAGGCTCACCCACTTAATGTCAGAAATGGGGTAAATGATACCTGTTTCCAACAGTTTCAAAACCTCTTTTAACATGGCCTCCTTTATGTTTGGGTTGAGTCCCTGTTGCATTTCTCGGATTAGTTTTGTATCGTCTTCGCAATGAACGCCGTGCATGCAAATGGAGGGGTCAATTCCATTTAGATCGGTTGCAAATCACCCTATGGGTCCTCTATGGTCTTTTAGTACCTCAACGAGTTGACTTTCCTGGTCAGAAGTCAAATCAGAGGCAATGATGGTGGGTAGCGTGCTATTTGGCCCTATAAAGTCGTACTTAAGCAAAGCCGAAAGTGACTTAAGCTCAAGTTCAGGTGGTGAATTTAATGAGGGTATAGTTGGGACAGACGAGAGAGGCGATAAGGGCTCAAATCGAGACTTCCAAGGAGGAGTTTCTAGATAGCCGGCAGATTCGAGAAGGGAGTTGACATCATTAATGGACTGCTCGACATCAAAGCTAAAATGTTCCAAACATGTCTCTAAAGGGTCATTGCCAAATATGAAGGGTAGCGCTGATTCTGTGGCCTCTTCTATGACTGCGACTGCTGTTGGGAATGTATACTGAAAAGTCATGCTTTTGATGTATTTTATTTTGAATCCCTGGCATATTAATAAGAAACATTTGAGATGATTTTTCATTTATGGTTTCATATTTATATTTGTGATGTATGAATGCATAGTGAGTATATTTTGTCCAGTATTTGACTCGGTGCGTGCTGCACGGAAGATCGGGTCAAAGGTTCTGACAGATTATACAGGT
>JAULJZ010040010.1:0-14584 GCA_032270985.1 Heliamphora pulchella
TTATTTTCACAGAGCATGGTTCTAACCATTTCTTCTAATGTCCTATTCTTCCTCTCAATCATTCTATTTTGTTGAGGTGTTCTAGGAGCAGAGAAGTTATGGTTAATATCATTTTTATCACAAAACTTTTCTAATTCGTTGTTTTTAAATTCTCTACATGATCACTTCGGATACTTGTAATTTAAAAACTTTTTTCATTTTGAACTCTTCGAGACAATTTTGCAAAAGAGGTAAAGATTTCATTCTTATGAGCTAAGAATAGCACCTAAGTATATATAGAAAAATCATCAACAATAACAAAGACATATCTCTTACCTCTAGGGCTTAAAGTCTTTGTTAGATCAAATAAGTCCATGTACAATAGTTATAATTGTCTAGAAGTTGAAATCTCATTTTTAGAATGAAAAGAACTTCTAACTTGTTTGCCTTGTTGACATACGTCACACACTTTGTTTTTTTCAAATTTGATTTGGAGTAACCCAATCACTAATTCTTTTTTCAAAATTTTAGAAATCAAGTTCATGTGTGTATGTCCAAGTCTTCTATGCCACAACCAACTATTATACTCAAGTCGGCTAAGCACTTGGTGTCATTCTTAGAAACATCATTGAGAGTGAATGTATAAATATTTTCATGTCTTTGACCTTTAAGAATAACTTTATTATTAGTTCAATATTCAATAACACATTTAATATGATCAAACACAACTTTGTAGCCTTTGTCACAAAGTTGCATTATGCTAAGAAGGTTATGTTTCAAACCATCAACAAGCAAAATATTTTCAATAAAAGGAAATTTTTTTTTATCAATTCAGCCAATTCCTATGATTTTTCCTTTGCTATTGTCTCCAAAAGTCACAAATCTGCCATATGTTGGTTTGAGAGATGCAAATATCGATTGGTCGCCTGTCATGTGTCTTGAGCAAGTGTTGTCGAGATATCACATCCCCTCCTTGAAAGAGGATTTGAGACATACCTGCAAGGAGAATCAAGTTTTGATTTTTGGTACTCAAATTTTCTTGAAGCCCTTTTTGAATTTCTTTTTGAGTTGAGAACATTTAGTTTTTACATGTCCAGACTTTTTACACTCATAGCAGATGATTTTTTTTTTGAATTTGTTCTTGAACTTGTTAGAGTCGCCTTTGAATTTGATAGGCTCGCCTCGGTGTCCTTCCTTCTTGAAGAACTTTCTTTCTCCTTGAAGAACTTTCTTTCTCCTTGTTTCTTATTTCTAAAAAACTTTTTGAATTTTTTTGTGATGAGAGTTATGTCTTCTTTTTCATCACTTGAGGAGTCTTCCTCAGATTCTTCTTCATGAGTTGAGAACTTGAAGGCGATGCTTTTCTTCTTTTTGTTGTCTTCCTCATTGTTCATCTTGATGTTCATGTGATAGGTCATGAGAGAACCAATGAGCTCTTCTAGACTGAGAGTGTTGAGGTCTTTAATTTATTGAATAGCTGTGACCTTTGCTTCCTAATTCTTTAGCATACACCTTAGAATTTTTCTTATCATTTCTGCATTAGTGTAAATCTTACCAAGAGATTTTAGTCCATTAATAATATCAGTGAAGCAAGTAAACATATCAGAACTTGTTTCATCATGTTTTATTTTGAATAATTCATAGTTATGTATAAGCAGACTAATTTTTGACTCTTTCACTTGATTGGTACCCTCATGCGCAACTTTGATTCTATCCCATATTTGTTTTGCGGTGTCACATGTAGAGATCCTATTGAATTCATCTGGATCAAGCAAGCAATATAGGAGATTCATAGCTTTAACATTTTTTGTATCTCCTTAATATTAGTTTCAGTCCATTCTGCCTCTGGTTTAGGGACGATAGCCTCTTCAACAGTTATGGTGAATTTTTTGGGTCCATTTATAATAACCCGCCAAAGGTCATAGTCTACGGCTTGAATGTAAATCCTCATTCTAGCCTTTCAATAATTATAATTTGTTCCATTGAACAAAGAGGGTCTGTTGGTCGACTGATCTTCAGATTGGATAGGTCCGATGTTAGTGATTGCCATATAAACTCTTAGACTGTTAAGTTAAAAACAAGAGCCCAAGCTCTGATACTAATTGTAAGTTCTAGGTAACCCAAGAGGGGGGTGAATTGGGTCTTTAAAAATAAATAATAATTTCAAAAATCTTTTTGAAAATATTTTAATAATGCAATCAAATATAGAAATTTAATCAAAGCTTAAAGCAATACAAATATTAAAGAGGTTAGGGGTAGTGAGATTGAACCGAACACCAAAGATTTATAGTGGTTCGACTTTTTCCAAGTCTACGTCTAATCCTTAAGTTCTCCCTCGAGTATTTCCACTATATAAAATACTTCACGGGCGCATTCCAAGCCTTTACAACTTCAAAACTTCGTTTAAGTAAATCAAATATTTACGGGCACATTCAAAAGCCTAACACAGCTTCAAGAAGATCTTACGAAAATAATCTCTTATTTTTTTCTAATATCTCTTGAACTCTTTTTTAATAAAATTTATTCACTCACTCAAAGAAAAAAGAGTAACTCACCATTGAATACAATAAATGAAGAGTATTAATGAGAAACACTTACTCTCTTTACAGAAAAAATTTATAATAAATGAGAAGGTAAAGAGAGATAAAGGACAAGAGCTGAAGATTCAACAATAAATGAAGGCTTGAGAATTCTAGTTTGATTCAAGTAATAGAACAGCAAATGTAGGTCTCCATTTTTTTGTAAATGCTGATAAGTTACTCCTTATATAAGCTCTTGTGCATTCATGACCGTTGGAGGTATGTGGGAGCAATAAATGCCAAAAATTCAACCGTTGAGATCTGTCGCGAATTTGAATTTTCGTCGCCGGTGTCAATACAAAAGCCTTTGGTGTCGACACAAAGTGTCTAAGGCAGAGAGATCTTCAAGTGGTTGGGTCGACACAAATCTTCTGAGGGGTCGACACAATTTCTGCACGCTACGTCACCAACATCATGGTGTCGACACCTTCGGATCTAGTGTCGACTCGTTTAAAACTTCAGCATCCGGGGAGGACCATTTGTGTCGACTCATCTTGCCTTTGGTGTCGATACTAAATTCTACAGAAAGTCTCGGTATATTTGTGTTGGCACATTTAGACTTTGGTGTCGACACCAGAAATCTTTAGGCGGGCTCAGGACTTTTGTGTCGACTCATTTTGCCTTTGTGTCGACACCCAAAATCTGCAGGTAATCTCGGTTGTTTTGTGTCAACACAATTTTGATTTGTGTCGACTCAAAATTCTGGATATCAAAAGTGTGAAGCACTTTTGTGTCGATACAAAACTAATTTGTGTCGACTCAATTTGAGTCCTAAGATCTTCGGCTCTTTTGTATTGATACAAAATTTATTTATATCGACACTAAACTTTAATACATGAAAGTAACTTCATGAAACTGTTAGGGTGCCAAACTATTTATTCAATAGGTATTGACACACTTAATATGCTTTAAGTATACTTTGTCTTAAAAGTGTTTGACTTATTTTTCAATAAAGCTCAACACAAAATATTCTTAATTAAGAATATGTAAGTGTTTTAATCCTTTTGAGAGTTAAGTCATTTCTTTTGGCTAAGGTGTCAACTGTATTATTCAAAATGTGTTAACACTTTTATTTTAGAAATATAAAATATTATCATTTTAAATTTATTTATTTTTAAAAAATGAATTATAAAAATCATCAAAATCAAAATAAAAAGCCCTTAGGCTAACAGCGTTGAAGAGTTTGGGTTTCTTGATTGAACATTTTAACAGCCACAACGACTTCACCTTATGGCAGCAAAGAGTGAAAAATATTTTGACGCGCGAAGGACTGATCAAGCCTCTCAAGAATAAGTTAGAGAAACCAGAAATGATGAAGGATGTACAGTGGGATGAGATGCGGGAGTTGGCGAACAGCACGATTCAGTTATATCTCGATAACAGCACTCTTCGGGAAGTCATCAACGAAAGCGATCCAGCGAAACTCCGTGCTAAGTTGGGGAGCAGGTACAAGTCTAAGACATTGACGAATCGATTGTCTTTAAAGAATTAGTTATATGCACTTCAGATGACAGAGGAGGTGAACTTTATGGAACACTTAGACGAGTTCAACATGATATTGACAGAATTAGATTCTATCGGTGCAAAAATCGAAGACGAGAATAAAGTAATTCTCCTGTTGGTTTTCTTACCTTCATCATACGAGCATCTGAGCGCTACACTGATGTTTGGGAAACATACCCTTGGATTAGATAAGGTTATTACTACTTTCATATCTCATGAAATGTTCAAGAAGAAGAAAGTGACAGATCACAGGGATAGGGCATCATGATTACATCAGGCAGTGGGAAAGTAAGAGGCATGGCAACAGTGAAGTAGGAGGGGTCCAAGAGGAAAGGTCATTCCAAGTCGAGAGGTTACTAAGAGAAATGCTACTATTGTGACAAGGAAGGTCATCTGAAGAAGAGTTATTTGAAGTACAAGGAAGACAAGAAAAAAGAACATTCATCAGAGACAACAGTTATAGAGGGCTCCGATTATGAAGAATCAGAGGTGCTCACAGTTAATTCAGGTATGAGCAAATTAGATTAGATATTAGATTCTGGATATTCGTTCCACATGTGTGCAGTCATAGAGTATTTTGATACGTATTAAACATGCAATGGGGGGTACTGTCAGAATAGCTAATAATGTAGTGAGTAGAGTTGCCGATATAGGGACAGTGTGGTTTTACAGGTTTGATGGGACCATTTTGATCTTGACTGGGGTTAGACATATGCCGAATCTAAGGAAGAACTTGATTTCTCTAGGGATGCTGGATTTGAGAGGTTCCGGGTTCTCATTCGAAGGCAGAGTTCTTTTGGTTTCAAAAGAAAATAGGGATGCACTGTAGGGACAAATGATTGACAACCTATACAAGCTCGTAAAGAATGTTGTGACTGTTAGAGTTGGTATATTGAAAATTATATTTTTAGTATTTAATTTTATTTTTTAATAAAATTAATTTTTTATTTTATGAGAATTATTATGAGCAATGTATGTATATTATTTCTTTAATATTATGCATGGATGTCTGATATTCTATATAGTATTTAATCTGGTGTATAGAGCACGACTTGCACACAGAAGATCAGATTTTAGATTCTTGCAGAATATAAGTTTTATATTCACAGTTTAGATAGAAATGAACATATCATCGGTACGACTGTACCATAGAGTTTTAGTAGGCCTATCTTAATTACGAAAAATAGATAATAGCGTCGTCTATTGTTCCGACTCTCTGTGCTAGTACACTTTGTGTGTATTGAACGGGATATTTTGGTTATTAATTTTATACTGACTATATAAATTAATTTACACCCCAAGGTTATTATTCTCTGTGCTAGTACACTTTATGTTTTTAAATATCTGTTTAGATTATTTAAGAAGAAGTTGAACATGTCCAAGAACACGAAGAACGGATGCGGTACCGGTTGTGGTTCGGGTTTTAACAGGCCATAGATCGCGATAAGTTTTTAATAATTTTAAACGGTTTTTTTGGTGAGTTTTTCTACAGTATTTATGTATAAAAAATAGCACAAAAAACAAATCAAAAATAGCAAGAAAAAATCACCAAAATAGCCCGGTTCTGGCGGCTTTGCCGGCGGCAGTTTTTATGATTTTTTTGGCCGTTTTTGGGACTATTTTTTGAGGAATTTTTTTATATATAAAAAAATAGTAAAACATATATCAAAATACTGTCAATAACCAGAAAAAAGGGCCAAACGGTGCATTAAAAAAAAAAATAGCAGCGCTTTTTTTTAGCGGCGACTACGCTACAGCAACACTTTTCAAGCAGTTTTTTGATAGTTTTTTGGGCTATTTTTGAGCAATTGTTTGGAAAAAAAAGATTCTTCTTTTTAAGAGCTTTCCAACGATATAAAATACGTAAAAAACGGAATTCGGATGAGGTCCGAACAACCTCGAGAAGTTGGCAGTTAAAGGCGGCAGCGCTGGGTGCAGCGGCAGAGCTTTGGGCAGCGTTTTTGACAGTTTTTGGGACTATTTTTGAGCAGTTTTTTCATAAAAAATAGTATTTTTTGAGAGCTTTCTTTTGATATTAAGTACGTTGAAAATCGAGTTCAGGAAGAGGTCCAAGAAGCCCTGGAAAGTTGGCTGCTCAGTGCTGTTGCGAACAACAACGTTTTTTGAGGTTTGGACAGTTTTTTCGACCATTTTTCAGGCAAGTTTTCAGCAGTTTTTTTGAGAAAAAAATCTCATATTTTGAGAGCTTTCCAACGATATAAAACTCGTTGAAAACAGAGCATGGATGAGGCGGCAGGAGCCGCCTAAAGGCGGCGGCAAGGCTGCGCCGGCAGTGGCTAGTGGTGGTCTGGTGATTTCTCTCTCCCGGGGTTGCTTTGTGTTGATTTTTTGATGTATACGAGAATGATATGATATATCAATATATATCAGATAGTATCAAAAATGTCTAATACAATAAGGACTCTGAATCAAAAGCGAATAAAGATTGAAACAGCTAACTCTCTAAGGAAGACTGAAACATCTCAGTGTTTCACTTGGATCATAAAATCATGATATATACATATTATCGTTATATATATATATATATACTGTGTGGATGATTGCATATCTGTTTTATTTATTCTGTTAATTTAATTAATTCAGAAATTTATTTTAAATTAAAATATTTTGTAATAAAAAATAAAATTAAAAATTTTTTAATTAATTAATTTTAATTAAATGAGAAAATTTTAGATATTTTATTTTTTACAAAATATCACGTTTAAGATGATTTTTTTAAATCGAATATCTTAGAATAAGGTGAGAATTAATTTTGAAATTTGAATTAATTAAATGAAAAAATATTTAATTCAAATAAGTTATTATTTTTTAAAAAACGTAAAATGAAAAATAAAATAAATAAATACCTTTAATTACTACCTTAACTGAAAAACTAGAGAAAAAACTGTGCATTTATTAAATTTTATTTGTTACACATTTAAACACGAAAAGATGGTTTGATAAAGTAGAATCTTTGGAATCGTGTACATGGAAAGATGTTTGATTTTTTGAGATCGTGTGTTTTTCAAAATTAATAAATTTATTTTAATTAAACGAATTTTTATAACTTTAAAAAATATTTTAAAAATCTAAGTGGGAGAGAAAATTTATTCACATATAAATCCCGCGGTCTCCATTACCAGTTTGTAGGCGATGCAATTAAATCCTGCGTGTCGGCAGTAAGGCCTTCCTCCCCAACGGACAGATTAATTGCAGTGTCGCTAGTATAAACCTCTTTTAGGGATAATTTTGGATAATTGTTAGTGTGGATCGATCTGAGATTAGTGTGATGGTTAACACTTAGCTGTATATAATAGTATCCTCTCGATCTGAGTCACTGCTATTATATACTGGACCGAAATTATGTTAACTCTTTAATTTTACTTGACATTGTCAATTGCTTAGATAGTAAATTAAAAAGAATTGACATGTTTGGTCTTATGAAGGATAGTAAACGTCCTCCCATCAAGACATGCTATTCTCAGATTACTAGGCTGCTGGCGAATTAATTTTAAAATGGTGTAGAGAACCAAATTAAAATAAATTCAAAGTTTTGCTCATCATAATTAACGATTTTTTTTAATTATGTGATTCTCAGGATTAAAATGGCTTTCAAACCACTCGCTTTAATACTTAAAAAAAAAACTAACGGGACTGAATTTTGTTGACTAGAAATATAACTTGGATGTAACTTTAACTACAATTGGTATTCCTTTAATACTAGGAAATGTTTTTGTTTCTGAAAAAAGTTCTTCCTCTGAGCCGAAAGACATGAAGAAGAAAAAGTTTCAGAAATATGAAGACACGGTTTCCAGGGTAATTAGTGGGTTACGAATTGGTGTTAAAAAATCAAAAGATAGATGTTTTCACTCCGACCAGGCACGACATTACAAAAAGTTATGTCCAGTATTTCTCAAAAGGCAGAACAAACATGGAAATTTTAGTTCATTGGTTGTAAAAATATGCTTAACGGTGTTATCTACCAGTACCTAGTGTGTAGATACCTTGCGACTAATTATATTTGCAATTCATTGCAGGAGTTTTAGAAAACTCGACAATTTAGTGATGGAAAAATTTACCTGCATATGGGCAATAATACAAAGGTAACATCAGTTGCAGTAGGAGATGTCACTCTCAGTTTTAGTAGAGATCGGACTTTAATATTGAGAGATTGTCTTTATGTACCTGCCATTAGAAGGAACTTAGTTTTCATTTTTAGATTAGTTAAAGATAGATATTTGATTTATTTTAATAATTCTGTGGTTATTAAAGATAATAAACGGATTATCTGTTCTGGTACATTGGTGGATGATCTTTATATTACCATATATTACCATATAAGAGAAAATTTCATTTTTTAATAAACCAAACGTTTTTTTGGCACTTACGCTTGGATCATATTAATCAAAAAAGAATAACAGACTAGTAACAGATGGACTTTTGAGTTCATTAGAAGTGGAGGCATTTTCAGTCTGTGAATCTTGCTTAGAGGTAAGATGACCAAGAGGCCCTTTTCGGCCAAAGGCTATAGAGCTAAAGAACCGTTGGAGCTGGTTCATTCTGATGTGTGTGGTCCTATGACAATCCGGGCTAGAGGTGGCTTTGAGTACTTTGTCAGTTTCATTGATGACTACTCAAGGTATGGATACATTTACTTGATGCACCGTAAGTCTGAATACTTTGAGAGTTCAAAGAATTCAAGGCGGAGGCAGAGAAGCGTCTTGGTAAAAGTATCAAATCACTATGATCCGACCATGGTAGAAAATACCTCTTTGGAGAGTTTAAGGACTACTTGTCATTAGAGAGGATTACATCCCAATTAACTGCACCTAACACTCCGCAACAAAATAGTGTAGTAGAAAGAAAAAATATGACTCTTATAGAAATGATAAAGTCCATGATGAGTTATTCAAGTTTACTCGATTCGTTTTGGGGACTCGCTTTAGAGATAGCGGCTTACATTTTGAACTTGGTGCCTTATACATCAGTACCTTCTACTGCCACAGAATTGTGGACCGGGAGTAAGCCTAGTCTGAAACACATTTCGATTTGGGGGTGTCCCGTACATGTGTTGAAAGAGAACGCGGGTAAGTTGAAACTGAGCACAGAAGTCTGTTTGTCTATAGGCTATCCCAAGAAAACGAAGGGAGGTCTATTTTATAATCCTAAGAATCATAAGGTCATTTTTAGCACTAATGCCTCATTCTTGGAATAAGATTATATTATGAATCATATGTCTAAAAGTAATATTGTTCTAGAAGAACTAAGAGAAAATACCAGTAGAACGGAAGAACAAGTCACTGATATCCCATTTTCTCGTCGTAGTGGGAGGATTATCAAGACATGTACAAATCAAGAACAGAGTGCTGATGCACAGGGTTCAGATTCTGCACAGCGTGTTACTACTAATGCACAGACATAGGTAGTGCCTCGTCGTAGTGGAAGGATTGTTCATCAACCTGACCGGTATATGTTCTTGGGATTGTTCATCAACCTGACCGGTATATGCAGATCTTTGGCAAAGCGCTATGAATTTAGAGATGAAATCTATGTATTCCAATCAGGTCTAAGAACTTGTAAAACCACCCGAAGAGATAAAATTCCTTGGATACAAGTGGGTCTACAAGAGGAAGAGAGGAGCAGACGGAAAGGTTGAAATCTTTAAACCTAGACCTATTTCTAAAAGGTTCACTCAAAAAGAAGGGATCGATTATGAAGAAACCTCTTCACCGGTAGCCATACTTAAGTTTATCCGAATTCTCTTATCTATTGCCACTCATTTCAATTACAAAATCTGACAAATGGACGTCAAGATAGCTTTCCTTAATGAAAGTATTGACGAATGTATCTATATGATACAATCTGACAGATTCATTGTAAAGGGCCAGGAACACATACTATGTAAGCTTAAGAGATCTATTTATAGACTTAAACAGGCATCGAGGTCTTGGAACACTTGGTTTGATTAGACCATTAAGTCTTATGGTCTTGATTAAAGTCCAGATGAGTCATGTGTGTACCAAAAGCGTGATAGAAGCGTGGTGATCTTCCTAGTACTTTATGTAGACGATATCTTGCTCATCAGAAACGAAAGTGGGGGCATTATCTACAGTTAAACTATGGTTATCTGAGCAGTTCGATATGAAGGACTTGGGAGAAGCCAGTTACATCCTTGAGATTAAGCTTGTGCAAGATCGGAAACAAAAGATGTTGGGCATATTACAAGCAAAATATATCAATGGTATTCTTGCTCGTTTTAGCATACATGATTTTAAGAAAGTGTTTATCCCTTTCAGGCATAGAATCAATCTATCCAAGAATCAGTGTCCTAAGACACCTGATGAGATAGAGAAGATGAAGACGGTTCCTTATACTTCGACAGTAGAAGGCCTCGCATATGCTATGTTTTGCACTAGACCCGACATCAGCTTTGCCATTGGCATGGTTAGCAGATATCATTCAAATCCAAGGCAGGAGTATTGGACTGCAGTAAAGAATATATAATCAAGTACCTGCAAAGGACTAAGGATTATATGTTGGTTTACTAGGCAGACAGTCTAGTACATTTGGGATACACAGACTCAGATTTTCAGTCAGACATAGAGCTTGCATCAGGAGAGAACCTTGCAAATCCTTTACAAAGATCTTACAGGCTAAGATTTTTGATAGTCATGTAGAGGGCATGGGAGTCAAATGTATAGCAGCATGGTTTTGAGTATAAGTGAGAGATTATTAGAGTTGGTATACTGAAAATCATATTTTTAGTATTTAATTTTATTTTTTAATAAAATTAATTTTTTATTTTTTAAAAATCTTTATGAGCAATGTATGTGTATCATTTCTTTAATGTTATGTGTGGATGTCCGATATTCCGTATAGTATTTAATCTGGTGTGTAGAGTACGACTCACACATAGAAGATCAGATTTTAGGTTCTTACAGAATATATAAATTTTATGTTCACAGTTTAGATGAAAATAGACATACCATCGGTACGACTATAGCACAGAGTTTTAGTAGACCTGTCTTGGTTATGAAAAATAGATAATAGCTTCATCTATTGTTCCGACTCTCTATGCTAGTACACTTTGTGTGTATTGAACGTGACATTTGGGGTAATTAATTTTATACTGACTATATATATTAATTCACACCCCAAGGTTATTATGAATAGTGTTTATTTTCATAATTCTGAAATAATTATTGATTTGCGTATATTTAATATTCGTTATTTTGAATCATTAGAGGGTGCGATCTTATATGAGTCTATATTTCTGGTGAGTTGAATAGCGGTATTATTTATATGGTAAATATTAATTATTGACGGAATTCACGTCCTGAAAGATTGGGATTAAAAATAACCCCTTAAGGAAATTTATAAAATTTGACCGGGCCAAACCCTGCAAGCGGATTTGATTATCTGGCGGTCAAATAAGTTAAGCGAAAGAGCTTAAGAAATATCAAGATACCAATTAAATTAAATTATCAGTAATTAAATTTAATTTGTGGGTATCGAGAATCTTAATGTGGGGAGAAATGGTAAGCATTTAATGACAGGAGCTCAATGTTATATGGTCTTGAGATTATGGGTCAGAGTGCAATTATAGTTCTTTAGTAGTGTGAATTTTAATTCAGTGTTTTATGAAAATTGCAGAAACTGCTACTAATTTTTCATAATTGCAGATACTGCTATGAGGTTTACTTAATTACAGAAACCGTTGATACGTGTCTGTGTTCCACTGGAAGTCTTAGTCATAATTACTCCCTAAGTCCCTACTATAGCCTTATATATATGCAGGTAGGCTGAACCAGTTTTATAACTTGTTTTTTAAGACTAAAGCTATCTTCATTCTGTCGATACGAGTTCTTGCAAGATTATAGCCTACACTATATCCGAGAATTGCATAAGAGAATATAGTAGAAGATCTGACAAGTACTTCAACTCGGATTCAAATCGTAGTTAAAGATTCGACCGGTAAAAAGATATTCTTCTAAATTAACTTTGGATGCACGAGTTTTATTTTGATCGTTCGTCATCAAAAGTTTTATTTGGAACCTATTTTGGTAATTCCTGTCCAGTCAATTTTTTTTGTTAATTGTTTGCGAAAATAAAGATCTTGACAGTTTTGTCTCCAATAGTGACAGGTAGAGCTATTGCCAGATATAAGATGAGTAGTATAGATAGACAACATACACGAAAAAAGTGTAAGGATAATCAAGGTGAACAACAGTTGCAAAAAAGCATACGAAATAGGCACAGGGGTACACGGAAGTGACGAGGTAGTACAAGTGCGTAGGTGAGCCAATCAGATGATGTGCAAGATGTTGACAAGATGCAAGAGCAACAGTTATTGAATGTTCACAGAAAAACTCCGCGCAACGAGATTAAAACGACAGACGTGACCGATAGATGTGCACCTCGACAGAAGCGAGTCTCATTTTCTCTTGATTTGGTTAGTGGTGGTGATCTCTCCAATTATGTGCACAAAGGGAGAGAGATGGGCCACGCTCTTCTACAAAGTAGTGAGCTTTGTAAGGCACCCGGGTTGAGGTGCGGGCACCTCGGTATAGAGGTGTGTGCCATACTGTTTGGGTGTGGCAGTTCGATGGCAGGTCGACGATGACGACGGTAGAATCGACATCAACGCTAGTTATCTTTAAGGTGGTTTGTAAAATTCAAACCAAGATGGAGATTGTTGGGTTGTGTCTTGTATTCTACTGGGCCCATCTTTATTATATTATTTTGGCCTATATGTTGAGTTGGGGTGAAATTTGGAATCCACTAGAATTCTTTATGTATAGAATTTATAGTAATGTAGGTTGACTATAATTCTTTAGAGTTTCTACGTGTGTGCTTATAAATAGGGCACTAGTGGAGTCATAGAAAAAAGGGTCGTGAGACAGAAAATTGTGATGTTAGCTGGTAGAGAAAAGGGAGATGAGTGATGTACTCTTTCACATTCGACATAGTAAAATATTTTCTCTGTCGCTCGTGGACGTAGGCCGGTGTGAGCTGAACCACGTAAATCCTCGATATTTATTATTTTTTGCTTTTTGGTGCGTAGTTGTACTAACGTTCTCGTTCGGAGATTGGTGTTCAAATTGCAACATATTTGAGCTCAAAATGAATCCATTTTGATAATCTGAACCGTTTACTTTATTGTTTTAAGTGTAAATATTATTACTGTAAAAAATTAAGTTTATCGAATATCAGTAACTGCTTTAACATATCACGTTCGTGTTAATAGAAATAATCTGTGATTTTTATTTATTATTCAATTTATCAGCACGTGTAATTTATTAAGGTAGTTGATCAATTTGCTTTTTTACAATAATAATATATACACTTAAAATAATAAAATAAACGGCTCAAATTATCAAAATTGGTCCATTTTGAACCTAAACAAGGTCCAACTTGACCGATCCAATCCTACGAACTGAAGAGAAATCGAACTCATTGTTTATATCATAAATTACCCACCAAAAATACATGGCATGGTGATGGTAAAATAGTAGTGATGACTGGCTCTCTCTTTGGCTTAATTTTTTTGAAAGTTTTTTTGCTTAAAAATATTTTAAAAAATCCATTTGTTTGGCTTCGCACTGTAATCAATTAATTTTTCATATATCTTTTCACATTTATTTTTTTATAAAAAAAAACTACAAAACTCTACAAAGAAACCTATGACATACACATGCTAAGGGAATTGTTTGTTACAAAGTTGATTCATTAAAAGTGAGTAAATTGGACATTTATCATAATTTCAGCTATTTGGTAGATAATAGTTGCTACTTTATTGCTAAAATAGCGTTAATGATTGAAAAATTAGAAAATTAATCTTAGATCCTTAAAATAGCGAAGTTTTTTCTTTTTATCCACCAACAAATTTTTTAACGCACGAGGTCCAGTTTTAACACACAAGGTCCAATTGGATCCTAAAACAGATGAATTTATTTGTGTATTTTTAAAACATATATAAAACACACAGATAAATTTATCTGTCTTGCATAAATAAGCATACAGATAAATTTATTTGTGTGTTTTATACGTGTTTTGAAAAGGCACACAGATAAATTTATCTATCTTACATAAATAAG
This sequence comes from Heliamphora pulchella, assembly GCA_032270985.1. Classification (NCBI taxonomy): domain Eukaryota; kingdom Viridiplantae; phylum Streptophyta; class Magnoliopsida; order Ericales; family Sarraceniaceae; genus Heliamphora; species Heliamphora pulchella. The sequence continues at coordinate 14,159 of JAULJZ010040010.1, forward strand.
TATACAGATAAATTTATCTATCTTACATAAAGAAGCATACAGATAAATTTATCTGTGTACTTTATACGTGTTTTGAAAAGGCACGTTGTTCTTCATACAGATAAATTTTTCTGTTTGGTTATGTATACAAGACAAATAAATTTATCTGTGTACTTGATACATGTTTTGATAATGTACAAATAAATAGAGATGGCAATTTTCTACGCTCTGCTATGACTCCGGCTCGTCTCCGCTCCGCTTTGTAGGATTTTTCCTGCCCTCGATAACAAACGAGGTGGAGAAGGTATTTGTTCTCCCCGCCCCGACCCCGATTACATAAAATAAATATTTTTTAAATATTAATATATGCATAAAATATAATTTTATAAATATAATAAGTTCAAAATATTAAAATATTATATTTATCTCTAATTTTTTTTATTTTTT
>JAULJZ010040020.1:0-14584 GCA_032270985.1 Heliamphora pulchella
TTTGCTTATAATATATAAACTAATAAATTATTAATTACAAACTTATATAATATAATAAACTTTAAATTTTTAATTTTTAATTTAACTTTATATATTAAACTACTATTGTATTATAAATTTAAATACAAATTAAACAAAAAAAAAAACAAAAAGAGTAAAGGCCCGGTCAAAACCTGCCCAGAGGCCCAGGCCTCGAGCCCAAGCCCAAGCTCTTTACTCTTAGAGCCTAGGCCGACCCCCGAACAAAAATGTCTGGCCCAAAAATTTAGCGGGAGCCCGCCGGGTCCGGGTTTGGCCCAAATTACACACCTATTTAGTGGATGGTCCAGAAATTATGGTTAATGGGTCATTCACAAACATTAATTCTATTTGGAGAAATAGAAGGGCCGATCCCTGGACAAAAATGCCTGGCCCAAAAATTTAGCGGGAGCCCGCCTGGCCCGAGTTGGGCCCAAATTACACACCTATTTAGGGGTGTGCGCGGGTCGGCGCGGTGTGGATTGAATGCAAATTCATCAATTAAACTATTTATGATGATATAAAAAATCTCAACCCACCGCCGATCCATCCACTTTAAAAAATCGACAGATTGAATGCTTTTTTTAGCGGTTTTGTAGTAGCAGATTGAATGGGTTGGCGATTTAAAAATTAAATAAATACTTTATGTTGTATTCTTTTTTTATGTTGATTCCATTTTTTTTCTTTTAGTTCCGAGAATCATTTATTAGTACTATGTAATATTGTTAAGAAATGTACTACTTCTACTTCTGAGTTCTGAGTTCTGAGTTAGCCACCCAATAAAATTCACTTCAAACAATCCAATCTAGATTCAAGGATGTAGTGTACACTCACTGATTCATTTTTTTCACCTCGCAAATAGTTTAAAAATTCAACAATTTTAAATTTTGTAACCAAACCAAGTTAAATTCTTGTAGCCATGTTTATGAAATGGCTCAAGGAAAAATCAAAGTTTAAGGCAAATGATGCCCCAAATTAGCAGCTAATCAGCTAAAAAAATTTAATGGTATGTTATAGGCGGGTGGTGCATGTCAACCCGCTATTCATAACCGACCCGCCCATATTAGGCATAATCCGCCCAACTTGTTAGGATATTTTTAAACAAAGGGCTTTCGGCCAAAGTTCCAAAAAAATAAGTTTTAACGCGCAAGGTCCATCAACAAAATTTTTGACGCGCGAGATCCAATTGCCTACAACACAGATAAATTTAATACAAACAAATAAATTTATATATAATGCATAAAGATAAATTTAGTTGTTCTTCTTTTCTAGTATTAACAAATATTAGACAGATAAATTTATCTGTTAAGTCAAAAAACTACAAGTAATAGATAAATTTATCTATTTCGTGAAATAAGCACAACTTGCTAAACAGATAAATTTATTTGTTCATTTCTCGCATTGACAAACGTTAGGCAGATAAATTTATCTGTTCCTTTCTAGTATTGATAAATACTAGACAGATAAATTTATCTGTTTAGTAAAACAAGTATAATTTAACAGATAAATTTATCTATTTACTTATTTATACAAGACAGATAAATTTATCTGTGTGTTTTATACGTGTTTTGAAAAAGTACAGTGTTTTTCATACAAATAAATTTATCTGTCTTCTTATTTATGCAAGATAGATAAATTTATCTGTGTGATTTATATGTATTTTGAAAATGCTCAGTGTTTTTCATATAGATAAATTTATCTGTACACTTATTTATGCAAGATAGATAAATTTATCTGTATGTTTTGAAAAATGCACAGATCAATTTATCTGTTCAAGGGTCTAACTGGACTTCGCGCATTAAAACTGGATCTCGCGCGTTAAATTTTTTTTATGGTGGATGAAAAACAAAACCGACGCCACTTTAAGGATCTAAGACTAATTTTTCGTTTAAACAATCTTAGTGGGTCGGTGTGGAGCGGGCGGAAGCAGAATAATTGGTCGGGTTGGGTGAGTTATTGCACAATCTCAAATTTTGGTAGGACTCTAAATATCAATTGATATTTAAAAATTGATTTTATTTATAAAAAATTAATAAAACTAATTCTAAAATAATAATATTTATCAAAAATACCCTTAAATTACATTTTTAGAAGATTTCAAATGTGATTGACCAAATCTCTTTCTAAACGGGAATTAAAAATCTCCTCCCAAAAACATTTTTCTAAACAGAAACAAAAAAATCTCGCCTAAAAATTCCTTTCCAAAAATTCCGCAAGAAACCCTAACTCCAAACCCTTATATTACTTTTATACAATCTACTAGAAAAATAATAATAAGAATGAAGTTAAAATCATTTTACAACTAATAAATTGTACATTTTTTCTTTAAAATTGATAAAGAAATTAGTATAAGAATTCTCGTTTGAAAGTACATTTATTTTTTTATGTTTTAATTGATATATTTATCAGTTACAGACAAATTAGTATTATGTATCTAATTGATATATTTATCAGTTACATATGTACGCCGGTATTGTAACAATTGTGTTGCAGAATAGTAATTGATATATATTTATTAATTACATCTGTGCTACGGTATTTTAACAATTGTGTTGCAGAGCAGTAACTGATAAATGTATTAGTAATACCTTTTCCTGATGTGTTGTTAATAAATTTATGAGTTTCATCATCACCAATAGATCTTTCTATTAAGTTGGTACTCATGGAAAGCGCCGCCGGGAACGGCAGAGGATCCGTAGGTGCTGACAAGTGACGAAGGTGAGGACGAGGTAGACGATGATGCTCCGACAAAGACGACAAGGGGGCGACGAAGATAATGATGGATCGACGAAGACGACGAGGAGGCGTTGCTTGTTCTAATAGGCGCCGATTAGACCGGCAAGGGAGACGAGGAGGACGGCGATGCCGATGAAGATGACGGGCCACCAAATGTAGTGGATGCACTGATTGTTGGACTTAGAGACGAGCCAGACACTAAAGGCGATTATGGTGGTGTAGGTCGATTACGTCTCCATCAATAATTGGATATTATGCTAATTTCAAATATGATAGAAAAGAAAATCTAATATTTCAAATACGATAAAAAAAAGTCAATAATATGATATTGTGCTAAATTCAAATTTCAAATATGGTAGAAAAGAAAGTCTAATATTTTAAATAGGAGTAAACCAGTTATAAAATTATATCCTAATTTATGACGGGACCAAAACTAGTTAAATAAATATGGTAGAATTATAATTCTTATGAAGTCTAAAAAAAGGACTAATGCTCAAATTTCTCTTCTATTTATTCAATAGATAATTAATTTTTAAACTAATTAATAATTAATTATTTTTTTTCTAACAAATAATAAATTCAAATAAAATTCTATCAATATGTGAAATTTCTAAAACTCCTCAACTCTAAGTTCTGGAATGAAAAATACAAAAAAAAAGTAAAAATATTTATTGCACAAATAACAAACACAAATGCAAACAAATCACTCTCACATAAGGGATCTATACAGTTGTAAGATTTCTTGAAAAGAGAGAGAGAGAGAGAGCACTGTTTGACTCGACTTAGTTTCACGGGTTGATAGTCTTCTATTCAAACACGGCACTATTAACAGATTAACCTACCTAAATTTAGAGATTAGTTCTCACTATTTTTTAACTATTTTATAAAATATCATTTTAAAATTTATAATTAGTATAGAAAAATATGTCTTTATATTACCAACTAATAGATAGGTAGATGTAAATATAGATTTATGTCTTAGTTTGTAATTAAGTTTTACGCACTAAAAAGGGAACCGATTGAATAAATTTTGAAAACGAATTTGAGAGGAAAGTTTGAAATGAAAAATGCAGTGGTTTAATATTTTGCTCATTGTCATCCAATTCACGCTGTCATTCTTCAGACCCCAAAATTAAGATGTCATTTTTTTATCAGAAGTTGCATAAAGGGAGATATTTTGTTGGGATTTAATCATCAATATCTGAACATAAATAAAAGTACAACTATGCACACATAAAAGAGAAAATTACATAAAGAATTTACGTGATTCGACATAACTTGTCTACATTTATGGGTGGGAAAGATAATGCATTATAACCATAGAGTGTACAATCATGAGATAAAAAGTACGCCAAAATCCGATACTCACAACCTGAGCTCTAAAACAAATCTCGTTTTTCTGCTCAAAGGTCACCCTAGTGTCCTTGAAATTTTTTCATCTCTCCCTACATCTTTATCTATTTAATTCAATTCTCCACGAATTACTAAAATTATAGGATTCCTATTTATAGGTAAATCTTAAAATTCTAGGCACATGTGGAAATCCTAAGCTCATAGGCCCATATAATTATAAATTCCTTATAAATTGAATTCTTAGAGGACTCCTAACTCCACCCCTAACCTAATTGCATATAGACCAAATATAATAAACGGATCATATGAAATACAAGACATTCTAGCTCAACAATCTCTACCTAGTCTTGAATTCTGTAAATCACCCTGAAGATAATCAGCGTTGATGTCGATTCTATCGTCATCATCGAACTGCTACACCCAAACAGTATGAGCCACACCTCTACTCTGAGGTGTTCATACCTCTACCTAGGGTGCCCCACAATGCTTACTAATTTGTAGAATAGCGTGGCTCCACCTCTTCTTTGTGCATACAATTAGAGAGATCATTGCCACTAACCAAATCAAGAGCAAAGGAAACTCGCATTTGTCAAGGTGTACACATTTTCGTTACGTCTGTCGTTTTTGTCTTGTTGCTAGAGCTTTCTTGTGAACATCCAACAATCGTTGTTATTGCATCTTGCAAGCATCTTACACACCATCTGATTTGCTCACATGCGTACTTGTACAACCTTATCATTTTTGTATACCCCTGCACTCATTGTAGACATCCCAATTTGACCAAGCCAAATTTTAGGTTTATTTGGTTAACTCCGATGATGAAAAATAAGGAAGATGGTATGAAAAGGGCTTTTGATCAATCACCGGGACAAGGTTTTAGCTCACACACCAAAAAAACCCTAAATCGCGACATTCATTTCGCATAGTCGAAACCTTTAAATCCCCCAAAGATTGCAATTGCTTGGTTGATCTTCACGACTGCAACATTTGTTATACTGATCGCAACAATCTGTTCATAAAACCTTAAAATTCCTTATGACTGCAACATTTGATCATTGGGACTGCAAACTTTGGTGCCTGATAGTGTAATCTTCTATTCCTGCTACGTGTCAGCACGACAGAGGACATCACCTTAGGCCCTTGGCCTATAAATGCAAACCCCCCCTCGGTTATTTGGGAGAGATGAGAAGAGAAATTATCCACCCAAGCCTATATGCTACCCCTGACCTTCCACGGAATACTGAACCACTCCCGATGACTGAGAGGTCGATGATCAAGTACATCATTCCTACACTAGGGATAAGCCTGGTTCGTCTCTCTTACAAGTATAATAGTGAATTTTGGCAATTCCCTTCCCACACGTTCTATCTTCCGTATGAAAGCTAGAATTAGATTTCATTTGCTATCATTTTTGTAAATCGCATGTTTTGGAATTCAAGCTCAAATCCTTGTACATTTCAATTTCATAAAAAAAAAGATTATAAAATAAATATCATAATGTTGTTGCACACCTAGCATGTACACAAAACTCATTGCAACTAAAATTAAACAAAAAGTTCTTTCTAAAAGTAGCAGTCGCAGCCTTTAATGTGGCGACCATGAACTTTAGGCACTAACATGTTTGCGACTGTGACATTGTTACTCAAAGTCGCAAACTTTGTATAGCTCCAGTAGCGTATTTTTTAGAATTTCAATACTCTTCTATCTTTCGTGCATTCTGTTTGGTTGAATCTCAGCATGTTTAGTGACTACAGTAGCCTTTTTACTTTCTTGTATGTTACTTTTTTGCCTTTGTAGTATGTTAATACTACATAATATATGTATTTTTACTATTTGATTTCAGATGTTCTCTGTTTAGCCCTCAAATTTTGTATTTACACGCATTTAATAAATTTGAGAAAAAAATTCAATGATAATTAGTAAAGGCCAACTTAACGGTTGGGTAAAATAAGGTGCCCAACACCTTTCTTATTTTGTACCTTAGTCCCTAAACCCATTTTCAAAGGTAAAAAATGATCAGTAGCCCATTTTGTTTTTGCTTGATTTTTTCTCAACTACTAAGTGACAACTCTGCTCTCAAATGTAAAAGGTTTTCAAATTTTCAGTTTAAGGTTTTATTTTTCTTCATAAATTCTTTTAAATAGCAAAAGATGAATCCCCTTTACAAACCCAATAAAAACACCACAACTCTTTTATATCAACTCCACTATGAAGTTTTTTTTAAGAGAGCTAGACTCGAATTGATTCTTAACTTCATTTTCGTGTGCATCCTTACATTGTTTCTTCAACCCATCGCTTAGCCTACCCTATACCTCAGTCAGTTTACTATCTCAGGACAATGCAGAGGAAACAAGTAAGTCTTATAACCACACTCATTTAGGTATGGCTAAAAGGATTAGTGCATACCATTTGACTATTGCCTTCTATCATTATCTAGTATGGGAGATATATTCTTAACTCTATTCAGAATGTACCCTGAGTGTTGACCTACCGGTCTTTTCTGCATATACTTGCTTAGAACTTTCCCTTTAGGATCAATACTTGTAGGATTATGTGTTTTTCCTTTTTGATAGTTTTAATTGAATAAGGTGCCGCTTTTTATGCTTAGTTTAGTTTTTCTTCTTGGAGCTCCATCGATTTTTCTTTGGAGTCCTATCGAGGTGCTGTTTGTTACGTTTAGTTTTCCATACCAAAACTCTATCACTTTTTCTTTGGAGTTCCTCGATTAAGGTACCATTGTTAATTTTATTGTAGTTTTTCTCCTCTTTGAGCTCTAATGGTTTTTCTCTGAAGTATAGTTGAGGAGCCATTTGTGCTTATTTTGGCTTTTCCATCTCGAAACGTTGTCAATTTTTCTTTAGAATCGTGGTCCAGAGAAAGGTAATGAGGGGTTCTTTGATATAGGCCATTAGACACAGGTCTAGACATAGTGTCAAGCCCAAATACAGGTGATATAAGTCGAGCTGTCGGGGTTGAACGAGCCTCGGAATGACAATAAGACTGATGGGGGGAACACTTGTGGGATGAGAACTTGATCCCTGAGGGTCCTCATGCTACTATGCCCCCGTACATTAATCGACCCGTAGTAGTGGTGGAAGATAACTTAGCCCAGGTTCGAGAGTCATCTATGGATAACAATGTTGAGCAAATGGAGAAAGTGTATAGAAAGGCAAAGGGAGTCGAAGAATATGTGTTAGATGTTGGCGGTTTAAGCCTATATCTTGAGGCAAAGCTGCTGGAGAAATTTAAAATGTCGAATATGAAAAATTCTAAAGGAATTGGAGATCTACTCATTCACTTGCAAATGTATATCGATACTTTAACTCCTATGGGAATCATCGACCAGTTGAAGGCCTAACTCTTTCATCGATCTCTCTTGGGAGTTATATAGAAATGGTTCCTATCTTTGGATGTTGCGAAGACTAGGACATTGGAGGATAAAGCCATTGCTTTCGTTAGTTAGTACAATAATAACGTCCAGTCGGATGTGACTACTAGAAAATTAAAAATCACTTGATAAGAAACCAAGGAGTTGTTTGTGGACTTTTTAACCTGGTGAAAAGGAAAGGCTGTCAAGATGACGAACCGTCCGATAGAGAAGGCGCAAGTAAGGATCATGGTGAACAACCTATAGTCACTACTAAAGAGATATTTGATCACTCAACCGCTCGCTACCTTTGAGTAGTTGTTTGATGCAGACATTCAGATTGAAGACGACATCTAGTCCAGAGATATCGACAAGTCAGAGCCAAATTGGACGTTGAGAAGGTCGTATCCCAGTAACATCCAAAATCCTGCCACTACTTCAACCACCATTGTAGCACGATCCTACGTGATCAATCCTTTAAACCCCTAGCTTGATTCAACCCATCAGGATCATTGAGTAAGACCAACCAACCAGCACAGTGGAGAATGCCGAGGAGAACTTTCACCCCACTCACCATTTCGCTGACTACCCCCTAAATTGTTTCAGTGAGAAGGGGCTGATAAAACCTCTAGAGCTAACCCCTCTTCCCAATCCTCTACCACCTAAATATAACCCTTTCTAGTATTATTCTTTCCATCGAAGTCATGGTCATCTCACCAAAAATTGTTCACAATGATGAGGATGATTGGCCTATTGGAGGACCTTGGTCATACCTGCTGCCTTATAGATGTGAAAATGTCTTGGATGGCATCTCTTTTTCTTAGCTTTTTGAAGAAGAGATCTATGTTGATAAAAGAGAGGCCTCGATGCTTGCTGTGACATTGTTTTGTATCGAAGAGGATCTCTGAATGGATGAAAAAGTAGACAATACATGACTATCAAAATAATGGAGGATGAAAAGAGCAGGGATGAAAGAAATGGAAGAGAAAGACAGACGACCTTTGGGCATTTGAAGGAAGAGAGCGTCCAGTAACAGAAATAAAAAAGACAACATAACCATAGACAAAATTATGGGGACTAGAGGAGCAATCAAACACCTAACCCGAAGTTGCAGACACTTTAAACCATAACAGTTAGAGAAGGGGCAGACAAGTCGGAGGTTAGAAGAACAAAAAAAGACAGGAGGAAGAAGATGATTCAATGTTGAAATAATTGAAGAAAACGCAAGTGAACATTAGTTTTTTGGGATTGCTGATGGCATCATACAAGCATCGGCAAGCTGTGTTGAAAGCTTTGAAAGAGATGAACATTTCAATTGACACGACTTCAGAACAGGTAGTTGGGTTGGTACTCTCCACCGAGGAAACAAAGGCAATCACCTTCACTAATGAGGACCTACCTTTTGAGGGAGCAGGCCACAACAAGCCTTTCCACGTTTCAACAGCCTTGGGAAGTAGGCCCTAGTGGTGTTGATCGATAATGGTTCAGCCTTGAACGTATGTCCGCTCAGAACATCACTTGCTTGGGGTTAAGAATGCAAGACTTCACCCTTAGCGCTCAGAATATTTCTCGATGACCATGGCAATGGATTGCAATGTAGTCGAGGGTTTTGGATGGACATAAAGGCGTACGTTAAAGGTTACGGGCGACATCAGAAGTGGATTTGGTGGATGGGGTGTGCAACAGTGGCGACGTGCAATGGTGGCATTGCGTGCTAGTGGCGGTTGAAGTGATTCGACCATTGTAGGTGTGTCAGTTTCAACTTCAGGTAGGTGGCGTGGTGCGGCATTGGTAGCATGTGTTAGTGGAGGGATTTCAACCCTAGCTTTTGCCCCTCCTTCCACCCTAAATTCTTGATGCTCTCTCTCCCTCTCTCATATTTACTTTTCTTAGATTCTTTTTTTTCGATTTCACTCCCTCAACTCCTCAAGTGTACTACTTTGGTGGGTGAATAGAAAAATGATAGTTGGACATATGATTACCTCTTAAAATACTATTTAAACTGTACGGGCAAAATTGTAAAAAGATAAGTTTCTCATAACGGTGTTATTATGGTAAGTCTGACAAGTGAGGTTAGTGTCATTTCAAATAACTTAAGGGAAGTCTTTTTATTTGTCATTAAGCTAAATGAAAGTAAATGTAATTTACTTGATAAGAAAAAGCAGACAAATGCTAGAGAATGCACAGATTCAACATCAAAACTCGTTTTTAATTGACAAACACACAATAGAGATAAATTGACGAAAAAAGTATCCACAATCAAGAAACCAACTCCAATATCAAATATTACCATCGATAAAGTCATTGATATGGTCAACAAGGTTATTTATGGTATTAGGCAATTGAGTTTTATATAAATCAAGGTTATTTATGGTATTAGACTTATTATATGCGGATATTATTGTGTTTCACTCCTCAATTTAGTTGGATTGGATTTGGAAACTCAAACTCCCCAATGGGTTTATTAATCCTCCTAATACATAGGTTTTGTAGTTCAACAAAACTAGTAATTCTGCTCACAATTGTTGAATCAAACACAATTTAATCCGACCCATAATGTATAATGTTACATGTAATCTTTAGTTTGCTCTCACTAATCACTAACAATGCTCATCACTTCTTTCACATACCACTAATTCAAGTGAAACGAAAAGAGATCTTTAACATCCACGTAGGCGCTGTTTGAAATTTATAAAAATATGGACTTTTTAAGAAATTTAGCTATTAAAAAAAACTATTAAGGGTTTTTTTTAAAAAAATGTTTTATATGGCATTATTTTTTATTTCTACGCTATAATATCTGAAGTAACAACACAATTTTTTATTTTTTATTTTTTATTTTTAGAGTAAAGTTAAATTTTAAAGATATTATAGTCATATCATTAAAAAACGTTAGATGATTTGAAATGTGAATAAGTTTATTTTTCTTAAAAAAGAAGTAAAAAAATTAGTTAATTTTTTTAAAAAAATACCAAACATATAACTTAATAATTGACTTTTTATTAAAGAAACTATTTTTTTTTTTAAATCCCAAACACGAGCCAAAGAATTTTCTCACCCTCCACTTCTATTTAATGCATGGTGAAAAAATCTATTAACTTATTCTAGTAAAATATAAAAATTTTAAAATATTTTAATATTATAATACTCAAAACACCAACAACACCAGGTAGTCAAAATATTAAATCGCGACCCCCAAACACTCCACATTATAAATGGAAAGCATGGGATCGAAGACATGCATCACACTTAGTGGGTGAAATTTCGGTCCAATTTGGTCCGGCCCAACCTGGCCCATGTATATTGGGCTCTCTCAGGATTGGGCTTCGCCGGGCTTTTCTTTTGGAGGAAAGCCGGTTTGGGATCTCCATTAGGCTAGGACTTTTTGGATTTTTTTAATAAAAATATGCCACAAAGATTTAAAATAATTTTACTTTATTTTTTAAAATAATTTATTTTTGTCTTACATTTGTTCTTTTTTTTATCACTTCTCTATAATAACAAAAAATAGTATATGCATTTTTCTTATATTTCTCTTAGTTTATAAATAAACATATAAAAATCATTATTTTTTTACTATTGTAATTTTGGTACATGTCTTTTTCTTTGTATATAATAAAATATATAAAATACAATAAAATTAAACACTTTAAGTTTGGGCTTGGGCCATGGGTTAACCTCACGCCGGTAGGTTTAATCTTTTTTCTTTTTTTGGGCCAAGGACTGGGCCTCGGGCCAAGCTCAAATTAGACTCTAGGCTCTAAAACCAGAGCTCCGGCCCATTCTCAAAAATATACAAGAGCTGCTACAGTAGCGGGTTCATCCCAACCTCGGGCAATTCGTGAGCTGTTTTACCTGCCTAATCACAATATATAAAAGTAAGAGTTTCGCTACACAAATTTGTATATATCGATCATTCTGATTAGATGAATCTCACAATTGTAAAGTAACAACCGTTCAATGTAAAAGAACATATTCAAAGTTCTATATCCCATTTATGCACCTAGAATTCTTTGTAAAGTAAAACAGATGAGCGTAACATTTTTTAAACAACAATGCTATGTACAGTGTATAAAACAGTACATGTTTCAATACATAAATATGTGTTATTATAAAAAACACTCCTTGTAGATCCTACTTATTCTGTTTACTAATACAGTAATGTCACCTACCCTTACATTGTTTCCAGCATTATTTTATATGTTTTACATATACTCATTATTTTTTTAAAAATAAAAAAAGTTGGTATATTTAAAGCCAAAGTCGGAGCTTCACGTTTATGGCAGGCAAGCTGCTGCAAACAGATCTTTTGCCAGTACTTGTTGCCCATCTAAGAGATCCCAAAGTGTGAGTGTCCGTCCACGTGAAATGAATTAATCATTTTTATGTTAACATTTTCTCTAATAACAATAATACTTTAGTACTCATTTTTTGGTAATTAAATTTGAGTATTATATAATGTGATATTTTATGTGTAATACTTAAAAATAAGTAGTAGGTCCATAAAATAATATAAGCTGGTATCCAAATGTAGTTTTCAAACATGAACAAACTTAGAATTTAAATCGAGGGGTGGCGAACTTATACATTAATAATTTTTTTTTAAAAAAATCATAAACTATAATAATAATTTTTATCGGCATAAAAAGATAAATATAACATCAAAACATATAAATAAGCATTGTTAATTTTATTCAAAACAAGTAGCAAATATACTAATTTTAAATCTATGTATCTATCTACCATGCAGTGTACTCTTTAAGAAAAAAATACATGTATGACATAATTTAACGAACTTGTGAATGGATTAATATAAAAGGCGAGTAATTATTATTATTTTTAAAAAGGGTTAGGAGTAGAAAATTTATATATATTTAGAGATAACTATATGTTAATACACTATAATAAGAGAATTTTTCAAAATCATAGAAGTGACGATTGTTCCCACTTGTCCCCTCATAAGTCCATCCTTGTTTTCAAATATGATCAACAAAGTATCACACTCTACTAATAAGTGGAGATCGATGACAATTAATGATTAGTATTAAGTATTATGTATCATTGTCAAATAGTGCGTAACTTAAAAATGTTAGGTGCACATATGTTGGATACAATTTTTTTTATATGAGGTGAGCTCTACATAATTGTAAAATTTATTTTATGTCAAAAAAATGTATTTAAATCTATGTTTGAATCTGCTTAAAACATTTTTATTTGAACTAAAAAGTTCACAAATAACTACAGAATGCTGTATGAAAACTTTGTAATAAAGTTCTGATCATATAATTAATTATAACATTTCCCAAGAAATTTGAATTGTAATGAAATGCCAAAGCCCTCACGGAAATTTGGATGGTTCACCAAAACATGGTGAAACCTTCAAAAGGTGGCCGTGGATCATGTGAAGCGCATCAGATGTACATCCAGGCTCCGAATGGGTAAAAGTTATTTATTAGATTATTGGCTTATTTTTTATTGTAAATTTTTTGTTTTTAATAAATTTTTTTATTATTTAATTAAATTATTATATTTTTTAAACTTCTTTTATTGACACGAACCGAAAAAATAAAAACTTTTAATCAAAATATAAAAAAAAATAAAAAAAAACAAAAAAAAAGTAAAAATAAGCCAATAAGCCAAATCGAATGTTACTTACTTTCGTCTTTAGTGGATTTTTTTATCTTTTGATCAAAATTTTACTTTTTAAGTTCATTTCATCGAGGCGATTTGAAAAAATAAAAAAATTTAGTCAAAAATTTTAAAAAAATTCAAAACAAGACAAAAATAAACAAAATATTACTTATTTGCCCATGCATTGCCCCAATCATGTACACCCAACATTAAAAACCCAAGACTTGTAAAATGTAGCCCACTCTTATTACGTAGATAGAAGACAAAAACTAACTCACTGAATATACATTGATAATTTTTATTTACTGAGAATTAATACTAGTAAAATCGATTGGCAACTATAACTTAAAAACTAATTTAGTTCAAAGTAAATTATTTGTTAACTTAACTTTTAAAATAGTTTTTTGTTAAATTGGTTATTTGGTTGAAAAGTTAATTTTTTTGTTTTTTGTTCAAATTACACAATTTTAAATTTTTTTATATTTGATATTAACAATTATATTTAGTTGATAGTAATAATAATTAATAAGTTATGAATAAAAAATACTATTTTATATTAAAATTGGATGGGGGTACGACTAAGGATATTCTAAGAGTTCTTTTGACTTTTTATTTTTTTTTATTTTTTTACAAAACGAATTATATTATTTTTTTAATATTTTTTTCTCAAAAAGTCAAAAAATAAACCTCAGTCCCTTGCTACCCTGTAGTACTCAATAATTCTCTCTCTCTCTCTCTCTCTCTCTCTCTCTCTCTCTCTCTTCTCTCTGTGTATATATTTTGTCTTCATTGTTAATGATCTCATTCCTAACTCTCATCTCACGGTTTTGAGCATCTTCTACTTCTCATGTAAAATCGATCCTTTTCAAAGTTTCTCAGAACTTGTGCCGTTGCTTGGACAACACGCATGCAAGTAAGGGAGATGAAGAACAGTTCCTCACCTGCTGCTGGAGCACTTCACGCATTGATCGCCATTGCCTTCTTCTTCACGGCACTAACAGTTGCAGAAAGCCTCCCGCCTCACCATCGTAAGAAAACACTCTCTTGCTTTCTTAATTAGTCTCAATCGCAGCTAATTTTTTGGGGTTAATTACTAATTATGGATATATATATATATATATGCTTTTAATTCCTTAGATATTTCGAGCACCCTCAATGGAAAAGGTAACCGTGGTGGAGATGATCAAAGTCATATGTACACTGAGGTATATATAGATAGAACTTTTGTATTCTAACCTAAAAATTTGAGTTGCATATCAACTAAAGACATCTTAATATTATAGGGTAAATTACACTGAAGATTTCTGATAAAAATAGAAATTCTCCTGTAATTTTAAAAATTATACAACATTTTATCAGATTTGATTTTAACATTAAAGAGACACCAACCGTTACAATTTCCGTTCAATTTAACGAAAACCACCGCTCCACCCTAAAACTGCCCTCAAAACCACCGTCTCCCCCAAAATCACCACCACC
>JAULJZ010040031.1:0-14583 GCA_032270985.1 Heliamphora pulchella
GTGGTTCGGTTGCAAGATTCCCAATCCGGATGGCTTGAATCCCAACTGGTGGCCACCAATTTAGAGTTCTGAATCCTCAATTACCGAAAAAGCTTGGTCCTCAAGCTTGAGCTCCATCAATGGAAAATGAAAGAGATGAAGAGACATGAACAGAGGCGTCGGAGGGAGAGCTAGGGAGAAACGAAAATAATGAGGGAGGTTGGCAACGGGTTGGTGGTCGACGATGCCGACGGTCATGACAGCAGCGGGCACGGCATGAGCCGCGCTGGGAAGAAAGGGAAAGAGAGAGGCGCTGGTGAAGAGGGTTGAGACTATCGGGGAGAGCGAGGGAACTGAGAGGAAAGTGAAGATTAAATTTTGGTTTTAGTTAATTTTTTATTACACTTATAAATAAAAAGTGAGATTAAAAATATTATTTATTATCACATTTTTTAAATAAATAAAATAAAAAATATATATAATCTCATTTTATATGATAAAGTGAAATTATAAATTTTACTTGTATTTTTTATCACACTTTTATAAAATGTGAGATTTTTTAAATTTTTTAAGTGTAATTTTTTAACATTAATGTAATAGTGTGGACACCAAGATTTATAGTGATTCGGCTTCTTCTAAACTTGCGTCCACTCTCCAATACTCTTCTTGAAAATTTTCACTAAAGTTGAATGCTTATAAGTGCATTCAAAACCTTTACAACTTCAAGATAATCCTACGAAAAAACGTCCCTATTTTTCTTCTAATCTCGAGTTCTTCTTTAATGAGATTTATTCACTCACTCAAAGGATGAATGGTGATTCAACCTTAGATATAATAAATGAGGTTTTACAATGAGTATCACTCACTCTCTTTACAAAATGATTGGTAATAAATGAGAAGTAAAGAGATGAGATACAAGAGCTGGAGTTATGAACAATAAATGAGAGCTTGAGAGATTTTGATTTTGATTCAAGAAATACAACAGTAAATGTAAGTCTCCTGTTCATTTAAATGCTGAAGAGTAACTCCTTATATAGGCTCTTGAAAATTCATGACCGTTGGAGGTAGGTTGGAGTAATAAATACCAAAAATTCAACCATTGAACTCAGCCGCGCATTTTGAATTTCTGTCGCAGGTGTCGACACAATTGGTTTTGGGTCGACACAAATATCTGCACCATTCTCCAACTCAACGGTGTCAACAGAAATACATTTGGTGTGGATTTTTTTTGTTCTTCAGCTCTCTGGGAGGATTTTTTTTGTGTTGACTCAAATTGCCTTTGGTGCCGACACTAAAAAGTGTAGGAAACCTCAGTAATTGTGTCGACTCATTTTGGCTTTTGTGTCGACACAAAACTCTCCAGGCAGATTCGGTACATTTGTGTCGACTCACAAATTCTGCAGGCAGCCTTAGTATATTTGTATCCACTCATCTTCAATTTGTGTCGACTCAAAATCTCGAATAACCAAAGTGAAGAATCACTTGGTGTCGACTCAAACTGAGTTTGTGTCGACTCATTTTTAGTGTTGAGAGTCTCGGTTCTTTTCTGTCGACTTAAATTTTAATTTGTTTCGACTCAAAGTGGAATACCTAAAACATCTTAGATAAACATGTTAAGTTGTCAACCCAACTTTCAAAGGTATCAACACACTTGAGAAGATCAAGTATTCTTTACCTTAAGGTGTTGACTCAAATATCAATTAGGGTCAACACAAAATATTTAAGTATCAATCTATTTGAGAGATGAGTCATCTTCTATGGCTAAGTGTGTCAACTCATTTGTCAATTAGTGTCAATATTACATTTTTAGAAATAGTAAGCCTTATTTGTTTTTAAATCAATTTTACTTAGAAAATAAATTATAAAAATTATCAAAATCTAATTAAAAAGTCCTTGGGCTAATACCTTCAAAGTTTGGCTTCTTACAAAAGGGTTTACTCTAAAAAAAGGACTGATTATGAGGAGTCCTTTTTGCCGATAGCCATGCTTAATTATATTCGGATTCTCTTATCTATTGCTGCTCATTTCGATTACGAAATTCGGTAAATGAATGTCAAGACAGTTTTTCTTAATGGAAGTCTTGACGAGTGTATCTATATAGCGCAAGCAGATGAGTTTATAGAAAAGGAGCAGGAGCACATGCTGTGCAAGTTTAAGAGTTCTATTTATAAACTTAAAGCAAGCATCTAGGTCTCAAAATACTCGATTTGATAAGGCCATTAAGTCTTATGATTTTGATCAAAGTATTGACGAGGTCTGTGTGTACAAGAAGCTTGATGAAAACGTGATGGTGTTTTTAGTACTTTACGTGGATGATATCTTACTCATTAGAAATGATGTGTGGGTGTTATCTTTCGTGAAGGTATGGTTATCTGACTAGTTTTATATGAAAGATCTGGGAGAAGCAAGTCACATCCTTGAAATTAAGCTTATACGAGATAAAAAAACAGAGGATGTTAGACTTATCATAAGCTACTTATATCGACATAGTCCTTACTCGTTTTAGCATACAAGATTCCAAGAAAGGGTTTTTCCCTTTAAGATATGGAATCTCTCTATCCAAGGATCAGTGTCCTAAGACAGCTGTTGAGATAGAGAAGATGAAGGAGGTTCCTTATGCTTCGGTAGTAGGAAACCTCATGTATGCTATGCTTGGCACTAGACCCGACATCTATTTTGTCGTTGTCATGGTTAGCAGATATCAGTTTAATTTAGGGCAAGAGCATTGGACAATGGTATAATATATAATTAGGTATCTAAAAAGAATTAGGTATTATATGTTGGTTTACTAAGTAAATGGTCTAGTGCCTTTGAGGTACATGGACTTTGATTTTTAGTCAGATAAGGATTCCCAAAAGTCTATCTCGAGATATGTGTTTACCTTGGGTGATGGAGCCATAAATTGGAGGAGTATCAAGCAGTCCTGTATTGTTGATTTCACCTTAGAGGCTGAGTACATGGCAACTTCTGAAGCAACCAATGAGGCCGTTTAGCTCAGGAACTTCTTGCTAGATCTGGATGTGGTGCCTTCAGTATAATCGGCTGTGGTGCCAGGATTTTAGATTTGGTTAAAAAATAGGAAATTCAAGAGCTATTTTGAAAACTTTTTAACACCTTGAATACCAAAAGATTTTAGAAATCCTTTTTGTGAAAAATGGAGTTGCCACTTGATTTTTGAGAAAAATTAAGAAAAATAAAAATAGCCACTGATCTTTAAAATGTTTAACCAGAGAAAATAAGGGTTCGAGGGTTAAGGTACGAATTAGGAAAGGTGTTAGGCACCCCGTTCGCCCGTTCGCCCCACCGTGAGGTTGGCCTCTACTAATCATCATTGGTTCTTTAATTAAATTTCTCAAATGCATGCAAATAAAAAAAATAGGACAAAGAGAGAACATCTAAAATTAAATAATAAAAATAGCATAGCATAGGTATATAGAACACCAAACAAAAGTATGAAAAGAAATCCTAGGTCCTAAGCAAGCAAAGTCTAACTAAAGGATACATGGTGAAAATCCCATGCAATATACACAGAATGAAGTTCTCAAATAAACTAGCAAATCCTAATCATGTTAAAATTAAACTATGACTAACACTAGCATGACATGGGTTTAAACGAAAGAGAAATAAACCTAAGGATTTCTAAACTTTAAACATGCTGATCTATACTACAAATTGCATACTAAATGCCTCAATCATGGCAAGACAGAACACGATAAAGACACAATTAAGCTACTAGAATGGAATTAAGCTATTGGAAATAAAACAAAGGTTGTGGCCGTAACACACATATGTTGCGGTCGCAAGAACTGAAGGCCAAAAGGTTGTGGTCGTGAGGATCAGAATCACACCCTCAAGCATGTTAATGCATATTTGTCACGACTGCAACTATGGAAGTTGCGATCGCAAAGAATTTGAGCACTTTTTTACTGAATTTTAATGGACAGTGTATTGTGGTGCTAGTGTGCAGTATAAACAGAACACAATTGAGACTATTTGATCCAAACTATAATAAAAGTTAACCAAATTCTCTAAAATTAAGCATGCACTCGATTTAACAACTCAAAATTGGAAATCAAACACATAGACGAGGTAATTAAACCTAGTGATAGAAAAACTAAAGAATAAACATGCAATTCAAAAATTTAAATTCAAATTCAAAACCAGACCTCTTCACGGGGGTAGAAAATGTAAGGAGAGAAATGTCGGGGCATCACAAAATACCTAAAATGCGACTGTCTAAAGGAGTCCTCAACTCGTGGAATATAGGATCGTCAGTTCAATCCTCGAGAAGTAGTGCAATTCTAGTATTCGAGTCAAAATTGAGCAGTAGTATGGATCGAGGTGTGAGTTGGGAGTACCGTCGACTATCGGTGTACTTGAATTGTCCTTAATAAAGTGGTAGTCTATCGATGTCAGCAAAATGTGTCTCTCCAAAATTGTACCAAATGTACGTTTATATAGAATATGCCAACTAATGAGGTGCTGCCACGTCCAAAGCTCAGACTGGGCTCAAAAAGGTTACGGTCGCTACTTCAAAGGTTGTGACTGTGAGGATCAAGGTTGCGACCGTAACAAATTTTAGGATTTGCAAGAGATTCACATTGTGGTTGCAACAATCAATGCTACAGTTCAAAGGTTGCGGGTGTCATTACTTGGGCCAGTGAATAACCAGGTCGCAAAGTTTGAAGGTTGCAGCCTCAAGGTTTAAGAACTATGATCTTGTGGTTTGATTTCACAGAGTATTGGATTCAGATTGCTTCCCGTTGATCGTTTAGAGACATTAACCCACTCAATTTTCATCATCAGACACACTTGGATAAGCCTAAGATTCATCGGGATCAAATTGAGATTTCTACAGTTGCTCTTTTTCGACACAACTTGTGCAGCAACGCGTGATGCGAGTTATGTCAAAGACCCAAAGACAACCTCCATTTGACCGAGCCGCCAATCTTAATTAAGATACAAAACACACAAGCATTCATATGATGGTGGTCGTTTTCAAACTTTTGCTGAGCTGCCTACGTACCCCTTTGCGTATGGATTAGACCAAAACGTAGTTCCGGAGCAAATGCAAGATGTAAAGCATGAAACATGATACCAACATGATCAATAGATACCTTAAAGATTGAGTTAAGATCTAAAGGGAGCACAAATGAATAACAACTCAAAAATCGAGTTAAGATCTAAGAATTCAGCTGGGGATTAAAATAATGAAAAGGATCGAGTCAAGATCACATAAATTATCTTAAACATGAATCAATAGGTCGATTCAAAACCAAAAAATTCAAAACGAGAATGGGATAAAATAATTAAAAAGTCGAGTCAAGACTTTAAAATTATTCTCATCGGGGGAATATCACAAATTAATAGGTCGAGTCAACACCTAAAAATTCAGGACGACCATGGGATAAAAATAACTAAAAAGTCGAGTAAAGATTTTAAAATTATTCTCATCAAGAGAAAATGACAAATTAATAGGCCAAGTTAAGATCTAAAAATTTGGGATGAGAACACGAGATAAAAATAATTAAAAAGTCGAGTCAAAACTTTAAAATTAATAGGTTGAGTTAAGACTTAAAAATTCGGGACGAGAACACGGGATAAAAATAATTAAAACGTCGAGTCAAGACTTTAAAATTATTCTCATCGGGAGAAAACTACAAATCAATAGGTCGAGTCAAGATCTAAAAATTCGGGACGAACACGGAATAAAAATAATTAAAAAGTCGAGTCAAAAGTTTAAAATTATTCTCATCGGGAGAAAATCACAAATTAATAGGTCAAGTCAAGACTTAAAAATTTAGAACGAGTACAGGATAAAAATAATAAAAAAATCGAGTCAAGACTTTTAAAATTATCTTTTAAATACCAAAACAAACACCCTAACAAGCTCTTAAGAGATAATCATAAACCCAATACGCAATCATTACTAAAACACGTGCACCCACAATATTCGAACCTTGCGGTCGCAGGGTTCGAAACTCTAGGCCGTGACATGACCGTTGCGACAGGTTACGGTTGCGAGGATCTTTTTGAATGAACCTTGCGGTTGCAACAAAACGGTTCAAAAACCGTACGACTGCTAACATCGCATGTTGCGGTCACAAGGTTCGCGCGTCATCAAAGCCCCCCAAACGCGCAAGGCAGCCTCACTTGCATCTTTTGCTCTCTCTCTCTCTCTAACCTCTCTTCTTCCCTCTTGAACTCTCAGATCTTTAAGACTTTTTTCCTCTTAGCTTTTTAGCTATTCAGATCACATGGCAGGTGATGATATCTTTGGGGCACGATGGGGACCCTCTACTTTCGACAGTACTTCCCTTGACACCATTGGGGAAGTTGGTTCTAGCGTACCTGTCAGCGGAATTTCTACTCCTCAGCCCTCCACTGCTATGGGGGCGATGGACATACTGGCGACCGAGGTAGAGCGGTCATTACTTCAGGCACATAAGGATCAAGATAGAGTGGTAAGGGCAGTAGCAGCAGCACAAGAGGCGGGGGGTCAAGAGACTGCAGCGGAGGCAATAGCCAAGGAAGAGATAACGGGTTTCTTGGACCTTCATGCTGGCGAGGGCATTCCAGCTCCCTTTGACCCTTGTCATTATGCTCCCGCGCCACACTGTCTAAGGCCGAGTGGGATGAGGAGGTACGAGCCTCTAATTGCTGATGTCGCTTTCGACCTTCTTCTTCGCGAGCCGCATGTTCACCTTTCTCGTTAGAATCACATGGTAGGTTCTCTTTTCTTCTTCCTCAATTTAAAATTTTGAAGCATGGTTTGTAGCTTTATATTTAGACGTAGATGCATGTCTAGGATCCCCTATTACTTACGATATGCTATTTGTGATTGAAGAACTCAAAACAAATTTAATAAACCTTGATAACAAACGGGACTTATAATGGATATAAATGCAATTCAACCACACTAATAACATTCAGAACTAATGGATCTGGACATTGAACTATGGATCTAATAGAACACCTGAGCAATTGGAGTTTTTGGACAAAACAACTAATTACTAGGATTTAGAGCATAGGTGCCCGGGAAACGGGGCTTAAAACATATGATACCTGAGGAGCAGGGCTTAAAACATAGGATGCTTGAGGAGAAGAGTTTAAAACAAACCTAGGGATTATCTCACAAACCTAGGACCTAGACAACGCTTCACATATGACTAGGGTTTCAAACAGGGTTTGCCTGGTGCACCAGGGCTTAGGGTGCCTAACTTACCAGGGCTTGATAGAGCTAAGATGCCGTTTGAACTTTGGAATACCTAGATAAATTCTTTGCATATGACTAGGATTTTGAACGGGGTCTGCCTGGCGCAATAGAGCTTAGAAAACTTAAGGATCGTCTCACGAACCTTGGACCTACATAACACTTCACATATGACTAGGGTTTAAAAAAAGTATTTACCTGGCGCACCAAGGCTTAAGGTGCCTAGCTCACTAGGGCTTGATAGACCTAGGACGCCCTCTGAACTTTGGAATATCTAGACAATGCTTCGGATATGACTAGGATTTGAAATAGGTTTCACTTGGCATACTAGGGTTCTAGAAAACCTAGGAATCGTCTCACGAACCTAAGACCTAGATAATGCTTCGCATATGACTAGGGTTTAAAAAAAGGGTTTGCCTAGCGTATTAGGGCTTAGGGTGCCTAGCTCACTAGGGCTTGATAGACCTAAGACGCTGTCTAGACTTAGGAATACCTAGATAATGCTTCACATATGACTAGGACTTTGAATGGGATTTGCCTTGCGCACCAAGGCTTAGAAAACCTAGGGATGGTCTCACGAACGTAGGACCTAGACAGCGCTTCACATATGACTAGGGTTTGGCTTTTTATCTTCATTTTTTTTTGCATTCCATTTGATTTGACTACTTTTATTATATCATCTGATCCTCTTCTTTTTCCTTCCATAGGTTGGTCGACCTATCTACAGCTTCGGTGGTTCTAAGGAGGCATTGGAGTGGTATGGGGCCCTTCTTATGAGACCCGATTTCATTTTTTTTGTTATGTTTATTCGATGTGTTGGTTAGTGCTTTAATCGTTATTGAATATCATGTTTCATTATGTGTTATGCATGTGTGGGCATAGTCATGCATCTTTTGTTCAGGTTTTTACCCAGCAGTGAATGCTCGAGTGGGTCTCTATTCGCTCGAGCGGTTTGGTGGCAGAGAGTTAAGTCGGTGGGGGACCGCTCAAGTGGATCTCTATTTGCTCGAGCAGGTAACCTGGCGTGAGATATTTATAAGACAACCCATGCCTTGGGCTTTGACCCAAAGCTTGTTGTGTAAGCTTTCTCCCCTTTATCCTGTAAGATCACCCTTATTTAAACCCTTATTCAAAGATAAGGTTTTTTATGTGTGTTTTTGAGACTTGGGAAGATTTTCTAGTTTTTAGTTTGAAAATCTCTCGGGTGTCTCACCGCTCGAGCGGTGGATGGCCCGCTCAAGCAGGCAGCTGCTGTGTGGAAAAGTTCTGTTTTGTCTCGAGAGGAGGTTTTGGATAGAAAATTTTTTGGGTAACCCCTTTTGGTTTAAAATGGCATGTTTTAAGATTTTATTTATAAATAAAATCTCGTTTCCATTTTGGCTTTCGTGGGATTTTTTTAATTTGGAAATTGGGGTGTTACAACTTGGTATCAAAACTCTGGGTTTGAATACCTAAGAGCTGTGGAAAGAGGTTGCATCACCCTGTGAGGATAGTTGCGTGTGCTTGATTGCATGTATTTAAATATTTTCATAACATGAGGATGATAACATGTTAAGTATGTAAATGCTGTGTATACGTGAGCATGGGGGTTGAACCTTAGGATTGGCTGATTTTGCCTTCGGGCATTTGGATTAACAAGCTTGAAAGCTAAGTTAGAAATGCGTTTAGGTGACGTATTTTCTAGTAAGGAATCTAAGTAGGTTACCCAAATAGACGTGTCACTCTTGTCGGTTCTCTTCAGTATGTGAGATGTGTTTACATTATTGTCTATGGTTAAGTGTTAGTATGATTATGTGACTTATATCTGTAATAACATGATGGGCTGAATCTTATGTTGTTATATTCTATATTTCTTTCATATAAAAGTTATGTCTGCGCGGAGAGGATGAGGCTGTGGTCGAGGCCGTGGCCATGGTTTAGACCAAGGGAATGTGCCAATCCCTGATGTTGGGGATGCTAATGCTCCCCAAGGACCCGTAGATAGGGTAGACTTACTGTGTGAGATGGTAAGCTTCATCCGTCAACTAGCCGAGGCTGCTAGGGGGAGAGAGAGAGAGAGAGAGTACCTGAGCTGAGGGCGACTATCGCGATGCGAGAGTTCTGATGTCTTGACCCACTTACCTTTGTTGGGGATCCTGATCCCGAGGTGGCTACTGAATGGCTGGAGCTGGTGACCAGGATTCTGGATACACTACAGATAGTCAAGGATGATTTGAGGGTTGTATTTGCAGCATTCCAACTGAGAGGTGATGCCCATAAGTGGTGAAAATTTTCCAGAACTACCGTGGAAGGTATATGGGCAGCGTTTACCAAAGTATTTTTGGATAAATACTTTCCTAAGTTCTCTAGGGAATTTTATCGGGAGGATGCTTTGAGTACTTTGTCAGTTTTATTAATGACTACTCAAGGTATGGATACATTTACCCGATGCATCGTTAAGTCTGAATGCTTTGAGAAATTCAAAGAATTCAAGGCGGAGTTGGAGAAGCGTCTGGGTAAAAGTATCAAATCACTACGATCCGACCGTGGTGGAGAGTATCTCTTTGGAGAGTTTAGGAACTACTTGTCATCAGAGGGGATTATTCCAGTTGACTGCACTTGGCACTCTGCAGTATAATGGTGTAGCAGAAAAAAGGAATATGACTCTTATAGAGGTGGTAAGGTCTATGATGAGTTTCAGGATTACCTGATTTGTTTTAAGAACTTGCTTTAGAGACAGCGACTTATATTTTGAACTTAGTACCTTCTAAGTCAGTACCTTGTACTCCCACAGAATTGTGGATCGGGTGTAAGCCTAGTCTGAAATACATTCAAATTTAGGGGTGTCCAGCACATGTGCTGAAAGGGAACACGGGTAAGTTGAAACTAATGACAGAAGTTTATTTTTTTGTGGGGTATCCCAAGGAAACGAATGGTGGTCTATTTTATAATCCTAAAGATCATAAGGTCATTATTAGCACCAATGCCCAATTCTTGAAAGAGGATTATACTATGGACCACAGACCCAAATGTAAAATTATTTTAGAAGAACTGAGTGAAAATACCAATAGAACAGAAGAGGAACCATAAGTCACTGATATTCCATTATCTTATCGTAGTGGGAGGATTATTAGGACAAGGGAAAATTAAGGACATGGTGCTGATGTACTGGGTTCAGATTCTACATAGCGTGTTACTACTAGTACACAGACAGAGGTAGTACCTCGTCATAGTGGAAGGATTGCTTATCAACTTAATCGGTATAAGTTCTTGGGAGAATCTTTTGATAAGATCCCGATAAAATTGGATATCGAATCCTGTAACTTCAATGAATCAATCCAGGAAAAAGATGTAGATCTTTGGCAAATGGTTATAAATTCATAGATGGAATCTATGTATTTCAATCAGGTTTGGGAAATTGTAGAACCACCCGAAGGGTTAAAACCCATTGGATGCAAGTGAATCTATAAGAAAAAGAGAGGAGTAGACGGGAAGGTTGAAACCTTCAAAGCTAAGCTTGTTGCAAAAGGGTTCACTCAGAAAGAAGGGATCGATTATGAGAAAACCTTTTCACCGGTAACCATGCTTAAGTCTATCCAGATTCTCTTATCCATTACTACTCCTTTCGATTATGAAATCTGGCAAATAGATGTTAAGATAGCTTTCCTTAACAGAAATCTTGACGAGTGTATCTATATGAAACAACCAAATGGATCCATTGCAAAGGGCTAGGAGCACATGTTGTGCAAGCTTAAGATATCTATTTATGGACTTAAGCAAGCATTGAGGTCTTAGAACACTCAGTTTCATCAAACCATAAAGTCTTATGATTTTGATCAGAGTCTGGATGAGTCCTGTATGTACAAGAAGCATGATGCAAGCGTGGTGATTTTTCTAGTCCTTTATATAGATGATATCTTACTCATCAAAAATGATGTGGGGCATTATCTACGATTAAAGTATGGTTATCTGGGCAGTTCGATATGAAGGACTTGGGAGAGGCCAGTCACAACCTTAGGACCAAGCTTATATGAGATCAGAAACAAATGATGTTAAGCTTATTACAAGAAAAGTATATCGATGATATTCTTGCTCGTTTTAGCATGCAGAATTTCAAGAAAAGGTTTCTCACTTTCAGGCTTGGAATCAATCTATCCAAGGATCAGTGTCCTAAAACACCTGATGAGATAGAGAAGATGAAAGCGGTTCCATATGCTTTAGCAGTAGGAAGCCTTATGCATGCTATGCTTTGCACTAGACCTGACATCTGCTTTTTCATTGGCATGGTTAGCAAATATCAGTCTAATCTAGCGTAGGAGCATTGGACTCTATTTAAAGATCAGTGTCCTAAAATACCTAATGAGATAGAGAAGATGAATGCGGTTCCTTGTGCTTCGGCAGTAGGAAGCCTTATGCATACTATGCTTTGCACTAGACCTGACATCTGCTTTCCCGTTGGCATGGTTAGCAGATATCAGTCTAACCCAGGGTAGGAGCATTAGCCTGCGGTAAAGAATATAATCAAGTACCTAGAAAGGACTAACATATATATGTTGGTTTACTAGGCAGAGAGTTTAGTAGCTTTAGGGTATACAGATTCAAATTTTCAGTCTAACAAGGATTCCCGCAAGTGTACCTTAGGATATATGTTTACCTTAGGAGGTGGAGCTATAAGTTGGAGGAGTATCAAGTAGTCCTGCATTACTAATTCCACCATGGAGGCCGAGTATGCGGCAGCTTCTGAAGCTGTCAAAGAGGCCATTTAGCTCAAGAACTTTCTGTTGGATCTAGAGGTGGTTCCTTCAGTTCAGTCGGCTATTATACTTTATTGTGACAATAGCAGAGCGGTTGCAAACTCAAAGGAGCTAAGGGTTCACAAGAAAGGAAAGCATATTGAGCGTAAGTATCACTTGATACGAGAAATTGTACAGTATTTAATCTGGTGTGTAGAGTACGACTTACACACAAAAGATCAGATTTTAGGTTTTTGCAGAATATAAGTTTTATGTTCACAGTTTAGATGAAAATAGATATACCATCGGTACGACTGTAGCACAGAGTTTTAGTATGCCTATCTTGGTTACAGGGAACAGATAATAGCGTTGTCTATTGTTCCGACTCTCTATACTAGTACACCTTGTGTGTATTAAACGAGGCACGTTTGGGGTAATTAATTTTATACTAACTATATAAATTAATTCACATCCCAAAATTATTATGAATAGTGTTTATACTCTTAATCCTAAAATAATTATTAATTTACGTACATTCAATATTCATTATTTTGATTCATTAGAGGGTGCGATATTATATGAATTTATATTTTCGGTGAGTTGGATAGCAGTATTATTTAAATGGTAAATATTAATTATTAATGGAATTCACATCTCGAATGATCAGGATTGACTATACCTTCTTAATAAAGCTTATAAGTTTTGACCAGACAAAACTCTGTAGGTGGATTTGATTATCCAACGGTCAAATAAGTTAAGCGAAATGGCTTAAAGAATTTAAAGATGCTGATTAAATTAAATTATCAGTAATTAAATTTAATTAGCAGGTATCGAGAATCTTAATGTGGGAAGAAATGTTAAGCATTTAATAACATGAGCTTAATGTAAGATGATCTTCAGATTGTGGCCCAGAATGTAATTATAGTTCTTTAGTGTTGTGAACTGTAATTTAGTATTTTATGAAAATTACAGAAACTGCTGTAAAGTTTTTATAATTACAGATACCGCTATGAGGTTTGCTTAATTGTAAAAACCGCTGATGGGTGTCTATGTTCCACTAGAAGTCTTACTCATAATTACTCCACGGGTCCTTGTTGTAGCCCTATAAATGTGCAGGTAGGCTGAACCAGTTTCATAACTTTTCTTCAAGACTAAAACTGTCTGGGTTCTATCGGTACGAATTCTTAATAGATTGTACCCCACACTACATTTAAGACTTTCTTAGGTACGGGGATAATATTAGCAACCCACTTCGGATACTCTGTAACCATGAGAAATCTAGTATCTAACTGTTTGATAACTTCTTCCTTGAACTTGAGCACCTAATTGGGCCTAATTCTCCTTAGGTTTTGCTTGACGGGTTTGGCATCGGAATACAAGGGGATTTGGTGCTGTACAATATCGAGATCTATGTCAGGCATGCCTTCGTAGAACCATGCAAAAACATCATTAAATTCTTTTAATAAAAAGATTAGCTGTTCACGTTCCTCTAAAGATAGGGTAAACCAATTTGAATCATTTGTGGGTTATTTTCATTATTAAGATTTATTAAAATCGTTTCTTCGATTATGGGTTCGGCTCGCATTTCTTCTTCTTTTTCGATTAAAAATTTTAATTATTGGGAAATATCCTCCTCGAATTCGTTAAAATCTTCGGGATCAAGACAAAATATTTGAGACACAACAAAGTAAGGAAAGTCTGATTTCATTTCATTGATTTCAAAAGAGATTACATCTTGAGACTCGATGTTAACCAACTTGGTAAAGATAGATTCAACAGACTCCAACCCACTCGTTACACCATGCATAATAAAAGAGTCAAAGGACTGACTCTTTTTCATTTTCGTTGCATCCATGATAAGCGAAGTGTGATACGCAGGGGCATCAGCTTCCTGTTGGAGGCAATACTGCCAATATCATTATTTTTGTAAACGATTTTTGGTAAAAAATTAACTGAACGGGCAAATGCCGAAATGGGCTCCAGATTAAACTTTTGACGACGAACGATCAAAATAAAACCTGTACAACCAAAAGTAATTTAGAAAATACCTTTTGTCGATCTATTCTTCGACAACGATTTAATTTCAAGTTGAAACTCCTGTCAGATCTTTTACCGTATTCTCTTATACGATCCTCAAACGTAGTGTGGTTACAGACTATCGAGAACTCGAATCGGCATAACCCAGATATTTTTTGTCTTCAAAGATAAAAAATATGATATATGAGATACGAAACTGGTTCAGTCTACCCACATATATATAAGGCTACAGCAGGGACCTGGAGAGTAATTATAAGTAAGGCTTCCAGTGGAACACAGATACCTACTAGTGATTTCTGTAATTATGGAAAGACGCAGCAGTTTCTGCAATTTTCATAAAATACTGAATTAGAATTCACACCACTAAATAACTATAATTGCACTCTGACCCATAATTTCAAGACCTTCTTGCATTGAGCTCCTGTTATTAAATACTTATCATTTCTCCCCACGTTAAGATTCTCAATACCCGCCAATTAAATTTAATTACTAACAATTTAATTTAATCAGCATCTTGATATTCCTTAAGCCATTCCACTTAATTTATTTGACCGTCGGATAATTAAATCCACCTACAGGGTTTGGTCCGGTCAAAACTTGCAAGCTTCCTTAAGGGGGTATCGTCAATCCCGATCTTTCGGG
>JAULJZ010040053.1:0-14582 GCA_032270985.1 Heliamphora pulchella
TGTTTTGATTCATTAGAGGGTGCGATCTTATATGGGTCTATATTTTCGGTGAGTTGGATAGCGATATTATTTATATGGTAAATATTAATTATTGATGGAATCCACGTCATGAAAGATCGGGATTGACGATACCCCCTTAAGGATGCATATAAGTTTTGATCGGGTCAAACCCTACAGGTGAATTTGATTATCCAGCGGTCAAATAAGTTAAGCAGAAGGGCTTAAAGAATATCAAGATACCGATTAAATTAAATTGTCAATAATTAAATTTAATTGGCGTGTATCAGAAATCGTAACGTGGGAATAAATGGTAAGTATTTAATAACAGGAGCTCAATGCAAAAAGGTCATGGGATTATGGGTCAAAGTGCAATTATAGTTCTTTAGTGGTATGAACTGTAATTCAGTGTTTTATAGAAATTACAGAAACCACTTCAACTTTCTATAATTGCAGAAACCGCCCGTAGGTATCTGTGTTCCACTGGAAGTCTTACTTATAATTACTCTCTAGATCTCTACTGTAACCCTATATATATGCGGGTAGGCTGAACCAGTTTAGATTGATTTTCATATCGTTATTGATATATTATTTTTTTCTTTCAAGACTTAAAAAATATATCGGGGTTCTGCCGGTACGAGTTCTCAGAGGATCGTAGCCCACACTACGTTCGAGGATCGCGTAAGGAAATACAATAGAAGATCTGATTGGAGTTTCAACTCAGAATCAAGTCGTAGTTGAAGATTAGATCGATAAAAGGTATTTTTCTAATTTAACTTTGATGGCTCGGGTTTTATTTTGATCGTTCTTCGTTAAAATTTTATTTGGAGCCCGTTTTGGTGTTTTCCCGTCCAGTTAATTTTTATCGATTAATCATTTTTCAAAAATAATGATCTTGGCAATATTGTCTCCAACAACATGGATGCTAGGGTGGCCAGTGCATCTGCAAACTTGTTCTGCAGTCTTGGTATATGGGTGAAGATCACCAATTCAAAGCACGGTATCAGCTTCTCTAGCTCCTGATGGTAGAGAATCAATGTCATGTCCCTGACCTTCCATTCTCCTCTAGCTTGTGAAACCACTAGTGCTGTGTCTCCGATGACTTCTAGCTTCCTTGCCCCTAGATCTAAGGCTGCCTCCAATCCAGCTAAACATGCTTCATACTCATTCTAATTGTTGGTGACTTCAAAATTGAGCTTCATTGATAAGGGGACATGCAATTCGTTAGGAGTGACAAGGAGGACTCCTATTCCATAGCCATATTGATTGGATGCGCCATCAAAATATAGAGTCTACTTGTCATCCCCGACTTTCATCAATTGTTCATCGGGAAACTCGAATTCTGTGTCTTTGCCTCCTTCAATTGGTTGGTCAACCAGGAATTCCGCCACTGCTCTGCCCTTGACTGGCTTTTGGGTGACATACTAAAGATCAAATTCAGATAATAGAAGAAACCATCGAGCCAACCTTCCTGTTTGTGCCGGCTTTTCAAATAAGTATTTTAATCGATCTATCCGGGAGATGATATTTACTGTGAAAGACAACATGTAGTCTCTCAGTTTTCGAGAGGACCAAACCAAGGCCCAGCATGTCTTCTCTAGTGGCGTGTACCGTATTTCTGACCTGGTCATCTTCTTGCTTAAGTAATAGACAACCTTTTCGACTCCAGTTTCACCTTCTTGTGCCAGCATACATCCCATAGCTGAGTCAGTCACTAACAAGTAAAAAATTAGTGGCCTGTCAGGTTTGGGAGGAGTTAGAACAGGTGGATTTTGTAGGTATTTTCGTACGACATCAAAGGCGTCTTGGAATTTCTGATCTCACTCAAACTTGGCTCCCTTCTTCAGCAGGCAGAAGAGTGGCTCGCAGATAGTTGTCAGCTTTGCGATGAATCGACTGATAAACTGGATTCTTCCCAGAAAACCCCTAACTTCCCGCTCGGTCTTCGGAGGAGGCATTTCTAAAATTTCCTTGATCTTCGAAGGATCTACCTCGATACCCTGTTGAGTGATCACAAATCCAAGCATCTTCCCAGCAGTAACCCCGAAGGCATATTTTTGTGAGTTGAGTCGCATCTTGTACTTTCGGATCCTCTCGAAGAACTTTCGCAGTGCTGTGATGTGGCCATCTCGACCACTTACATATCGTCCATGTACACTTCGACCTCTTTATGTATCATGCCATACAATAAGGTAGTGGCAACCCTTTGATAGGTTGCCCCTGCATTCTTTAGTTCGAATGGCATCACACGATAACAATAGGTCCCCCAGGTTGTGGTGAACGTCGTTTTTTCTCTGTCTTAGGGATCAATCAAAATCTGGTTATATCCGAAGAAGCCATCTATAAATGACAATAAGGCGTGCCTTGCTGTACTATCAACTAAGACATCAATGTGTGGTAGTAGAAAATCGTCTTTCGGGCTAGCCTTGTTGAGATCCCAAAAATTCACGCAGACTCAAATTCGACCGTCCTTTAAAACCGATACGATGTTGGCTACCCATTTTGGATACTCGATTACCATCAAAAACCCAGCGTTGATTTGTTTGGCAACTTCTTCTTTGATCTTTAGAGCCCATTCTGGCCGGATCCGTCTTAACTTCTGTTTAACCGGTTTAGCATCAGGGTATATAGGGATATGGTGCTGGACAATGTTAGGATTAATTTCGGGCATATCCTCGTAAGACCATGCAAACATATCTTTGAATTCTTTTAATAAAGTTATTAATTGTTCTTGTTCAACTAAGGATAAAGAAGAACCAATTTGCACATTTTGCGGGTTAGTTTCATTACCCAAATTTATTAAAAAAATTTCTTCAATTATTGGTTGGGCACGCATTTCTTCTTCTCTTTTTATTAAAAGTTTTATTTCTTCGGGAATATCCCCGTCGAATTTAAAATCGTCAGGAAGCGTATGAAATAAATCAAACAAAGCAGAGTAATCAAAAATCTTGTTCATTTCATTAAAAATAGAGGGGATTACAAACTCGATGGTAAAAGCATGGAGAGGAGCACCAACAGATGTGCCCTCGACTACAGACTCTGACTCAATCCAGGACTCAGGATAGACAATGTGTACATCACCAGACTTGATGGTTCAATTCTTCACCTCTTTTGCAGCAGCATCGACGATATGCTTGGTGCAATCGGCTGGTGCACCAAAATCCATCATGAAACAGTTTTGATCAGTCACCTGCAGCTGAGCCATCTTCTCGTTAAACAGCATTCCCATGTCAGCATCATTAAACTTGTCAGCCCAGTCTTCCTCTCAGGCCTTCTTTTCTTCCTTCTCCTCTTCCACTGTTTCTTCCTCTTCTGTGTCAGACAACTTGTGGTTGAAAAAGATCTCTAACCCTGGCAGCTTTTGATTGGTTTTCTCGTCAGCCCATGGCTCTGAAAAACTGCAATATGGGAAATCTTCCCCTTCCTTGATGAAATACCCATTGAGCGTCCTGAAATAATTAGCCTTTCGCCCCCTTCTAGGCCCTTCCAGATCTTCTTTCGTTGGCTCATACCCAAGATCAAAACAGTGCAAAGTCGGCAATACCTGAATGGTTTCTGATATTCCCTGCAGTTTACGTCCCAATCCCATACCCGGGAAGGACATTTTCCTCATCATTGTTACCGCTTGTGGGTTGACATACCTTTCTTCTTCATTCATCAGCATCTGAACAGCCTGTTCTTCATCAAATTGAAAACCACTGAGTAACACATCATCTTCACTATGCTGAACTTCCAACAGAGTTGTGCCCTCTCGGGTGGTGAATGATGTCTTCTCCGTGGATAGTCAAAATCGTCCCATTCTTTATCAATTTCAGTTTTTGGTGAAGGGTAGACGGCACCGCCTGGACATTTGGGTCATGCAGCCGCGGCCTGCGCAGCAGCAGATTGAAGAAGGTCAGCACGTTTAACACTTGAAACTCAACTGACGTCTCTAGAGGTCCTACTGAAACGGCGAATGATAGCAGTCCTAGTACATCCCTTCTTGTGTTGTCATAGGCTCGCACCCCTTGATTGTAGGGAGTGAACTGGTCTGGCCTCATCCCTAAACGAACGGCCGTTTTCAATGGGCAAACGTTCAAGGCAGACCCATTATCAATGAGGATTACCGAGACCCATTTTTCTAGGCACTTAACGGTGATGTGAAGCGGCTTGTTGTGACTTTTTCTTTCAGTAGGCAAATCCTTATCAGAAATAGAAATGACTTTTGGTTCGGCGGCTTATAGAATAGGCCCAATAAGCTGCTCAGGGGTTGCATCTATCGGGACACTGGCCTTGTTCAACACCTTCAAAATAGCTTGTCTGTGCTTATGCAAAGCCATCAATAAGCCCTAGATACTGATGTTGGCTTGCTTCTTTTTCAACTGTCTCAATACAGCATCATCCTCCTCATCTTGCTCTTTCTCTTTCCCTTTTTGCTTGGCTGTCCCTTCTCTAGCTGAGCTGGCTTAAAGTGTCATCCACTTTTAGTTAGGTATTCCATGCCGTCTTCGGGATCCCATAACCCTGGCATCACATTATCAGTCTATCTTACTTCGTTTACGCACAGAGGGCTTTCAAATGCCCACAAATCATTTAAGTCACTAACGACTGCCCTTTCCCTTCTTTTCTGGTCATCTTCAATAGCGCATGTATTATCGATTTTCTCCCAGATGTCTTCTTTAATAAAATTCACTAGCTGTTCCCGAGCAGCCCATAAATCAGTCCATTCTACTCCATCTGATTTTAACACGATTCTTACCAGCCAGTAGGACTGCATTTCATCGATGTACACTTCCTCCTCAAAAAGTTGGGGAAGGGTGATTCCATCAAGCACATGGCCAAACCCATAAGGTCGACTCGGGTAATCCAATGGCCAGTCATCTTCTTTATTGCGCTCCTCCTCTTGTTGGTAAACTTGGATTAGCGGTCGATATCATTCCCAGACATTATCATTCTATTCTTTCATCCTGTCTCGATTTTCTCTAATCATCATGAACGAGCATGCTGTCTGATCCTCGATTATTGAAACATGAGGGCGTGGTAGGTGCACTGAACAGATGTACTGACTCGGGTCCTCCAATTTTCCCAGAGACATGTAATTTATCCCAACTTGCCTGGCATGATTCGACAGTGGATTGGTAGTGACATTCAGTTTTGGGGTGACAGATGGTGGTGGGATCACCTTGTTGTCAATGAGATTTTGGATCTCGTGCCGGAGTCTCAAACACTTATCATTTAGGTGCCCGTGGCCTTGATGGAATGCGCAGTATTGGGAAGCATTAAACCTTGGCGGTAGGGGATCAGGAACAGGCATGAGGTCCAATGGCTTGATGAGCCCCTTCTCGACGAGTCGATTCAGGGCAGTGGATAAAGAAATGTTGAGGGGAGTGAACACCCTCCTTGACCTTTGTTGTTGTTGGTAATTATCTGATTGTTGGGCGTTATTAGACTGTTAGGCTGAAGGAGATGGGTTCAGTAAGTTTACCTCGTTTGAGCGAGACACGAGATTAGTTGTAGCGGATTGATTTTGGTTGGTTGCGTGGAAAGCCCTTCTGGTTGGTTTCTGATTGGGTTCTATTTTCTCGATGTCACCAGATTGGATAGCATCCTCAATTTGTACCCCAGCGTCGAACAACTGCTCAAAGGTGAAAAGTGGCTGCACGATGAGGTACCGCTTTAATGGAGACTGCAGATTCTTAACCAAAATCCTCACCTGCTCTTTCTCGGTGGGCCTGTTTGTCATTTTGGGGGCCTTACCCATCCATGGGGTCCGGAAGTCAACAAAAGATTTCTTCTCCTGTCGGGTCGTTTCGAGCTCTTTGGTAGTTACATCCAGTTGAACATTGTAACTATACTGGCTGATAAAAACCATTGAAATGTCTTTCCAAGTTTTGGTTTTAGCTACATCAAGGGAGAGAAACCATTTCTGGGCTGCCCCAAAAAAAGAACGGTGAAAGAACTGAGCCTTCAACTGGTCATCAATTTCCATCGGCGACAGGGTGCCAACATACATTCGAAGATGAATTTTGGGATCTCCAGTTCCATCAAACTTTTCCATGTCTGGCATTTTGAATTTTTTTGGTAATTTAGCATCTGGGAACAAACATAGTCCCCCCACATCTAACATGTATTCCTCGACTCCCTTGACTTTCCTGAGGACCTTCTCCATCCGATCGATCTTCTCAATCAGTGCAGACTCTCTAGACTGCGCAGTGTTTTCCTCCTCGACTATCACCTGACGAGGGTTCCGTGGTGGTGGTGGAACAACTTGCGGTCCATCGGGGACCTGGTTGTCATCCCAAAAATTCTCTCCATTCTCGTTCATCTCATTTGGTTGTCCATTCACAACAGGGATACGGGCCTAAATTTCCCTAATCTGTGCCTGACATTGCACTTGAGCCTGGGTCTATTGCTCTACGGCTCTCTATATATCAGTAATCGCCCTCATTACGGCTGCCAGATTCATCTCATTTTTTGCCATTTCAGCTGACTCAGTCGTCTATTCAGATACCCTACAAAGTCTTCCTATCACTGATCTTTCCCAGACACGTGTTGATTGTACTTTTCTAGGCCTAATGGTAATCCCACAGTGAAACCTAGATTCCAAAAGCAGAGCAACTAGTATCAAACTCTTCCCGGGTAAACATTCTGACAACAGGTAGCAGATATCTCAGGTTTTCAAAATAGCAAATCATGAGCAGATAAACATAGAGAGTAAAACAGTGCCCTTTTCAGGCTCATGCTAGTAGCATAACAACAAGACGTCCCAAGATGACAGCTAAGGAGAAGATTAACCAACTTCTAGAGGGAAGATTTATCTAAACGGATAGCACTCTGGTAGAGAAAATAGAGCTACATCAACTGGACTAGTTCGATCTAAAAATTCTAAAAAATGGGTAGCATATCAGTAAGGATGTAACGGGTATGACAAGGGTTTGAAAGAAACGTGCCCATGTCGAAGGGGAGGAAACAAACGACCTGGGAAGAACCCGGAGGAGAGAGAAACCACCGTAGAAGTTAAGACGAAACACGGGCATGACCCCGGGAAGAGACCTACGGCAAGAAAAATCGAATGCGGTGAGAAACAAAACCCGGGTAAGAACCCAAAGGAAAAGCTAGCCTATGCAAAAGATAACAGAAAACTCGAGTCGAACCTGGAGAAAGAATTGGCCTAAACTTGATCAAAACAATTCTAACAAAACATATACTGAAGGAAAACACAAAATCCTACTAGTGTTAGCAATACCTAATTAGGGAATTCTAAGTTCACTATATGCAAAAGGCCGATTTTGGTCAATTAAAAAGGGTACCTTCTGAATAGAGTCGGGTATATACCTCCCATGCAGATCATGGTCAAACAGTATGCCGAACTCTTTTATTGCACCTATGATAGCGTGCAGTCAGTAAGGGTTGCCCGTGTTCCCAACAATGCCCAAAACGGATTAACATTCAAGGCATCAAGTTGGCCAGGCAGGGGGGTTTGAAGAACAATGCACATGCATGCTAAAATAGAAATGAGAAATTTTATTAAGAACCAATGATGTTTTCAAGTATAGCCCTCTTATTTGATGTTATAAACCACTCCCCAGCGGAGTCGCTAGAAAATACTGTGGCGTTGGGATTTAAGGGTTGTTTCGAAAAATGTTAAAAAATAAAGAATTCAAATAATGTTTAGAAAAATCTTTTAACACCTTGAAAACTAAATTTTGAAAACCCCTTTTGTTGAAAATAGAGTCGCCACTTAATTTTTGAAAAAAACTAAGAAAAATAAAATTGGCTACTGATCTTTAAAACGTTAACCGGAGAAAGAGGGTTCGGGGGCTAAGGTACGAATCGGAAAAAGTATTAGGCACCCCGTTCGTCCAACTGTAAGGTTGACCTCTATTAATCATCATTAGTTCATTAATATTATTTCTCAAATGCATGCAAATTAAGAAAATAGAGGCAAAGAAAGAATATCCAAAATCAAATATAGAAAATATATAAAATATGTACATAACACTTTAAAACAAATAAATGTCAAAAAAAAATCCTAAGTCCTATAGTATGCAATTTCTATCTAAAAGATACATGAAAAATATACCCACATGCAATAATGTTAAAACAATCTAAACTAGCATGATTTGGTTAAAAGAGTAAAAAAAATATACTAGAAGCTGGCAAAACTACCTAAATGTGGATTTGCAACAAAAGAAAAATTAAACAATCGTAAACATACTTTCAAATAAACAAACTAAAACTTGCATATCACCAAAATTAACTAGGTTAACATTAACATAAAGGATTAATAAAAAAATAAGAAATGTAAAATAAGAAATGCATAAAAGAGAAAAATGCTACATTAAAAGAAAGCCTATTTAACAAAGAAATTTTAAAATAAGAATTTTATAAGAAAAAAAAATTTAAAAATTTAAAAGAAAAGGGAAAGATTTGACAAAATATGAAGGGTAGAAAATGCTATTAAGAAGAAAATCTAATTATTTACATAAAAGATGAAGAATAAAGGAAAAAAAACATTAAAAGATTATCTTTATGATTTTGTGCTTTTTGTAGTTAACTGAAGAAAATAAAAGAAAAATATTATAAATGAAAAATTAAGAAAATTTAGTTATTAACATTTTACATTTTAAAATGGAATAAAAGAGAAGAAAATAGAAGAAATGGAAAGAATAATGGAGTATTTTTAAAAGAGAAAATTATGAACTATTTAAAGATGAAAATTAACTTAAAAGCCTTTTTATGATTTTTTGTTTTAACAAAATAAAAAAAACTTGCTATGAAGAAAATAGGATTATATACAAAAAAAAAAGAAAGAGAAAGTGAAGCTTTATAAGAAAGATAAACACTACTATTAAAAGAAAAGTAAAATAGGAAATAAATGCTTGGAAATGAGTATTAAGCTAATATTAAGAAAAAAAAGTAAAATAAAATGTTAGCATTAAAGATTAACTAATATTAAACGAAAAAAAATACTAAATGAAGTATTATATAGAAGCAAAGAAAATAAATTACTAGAAAAAGAAATTACATTAATATTGAATGAAAAGGCAAAGAAATAGAAAATGAAAGCTATAAAAGAAACAGTAAGCTAAAAGAAAAGTAAAATGGAGTATTAAATTAATATTACAAGAAAAGAAAAGGAAATGAAATAGAACGCTAGTAAAAGAAAATTAGACTAACTAAAAGAAAAGAAAAGAAAAGAAATGTTAGGATATTAAATTAACATAAGAGAAAAGAAAAGAAATGAAATACTATAATTAAATGGGTGTAATATTGACAATTATAATTATTTTCATGTAAGTGCTTGGTTATTACAATAACGACATTGTTAGTCGTATTGCTAAATTATATTAGCACTAATTAATGATGATTTAATAAGCTTAATGCAAATAAAATGACTAATATTCGAGTAAACAAATAAACAAGCTAAACAAGCTGAATATATTCATTAAAGATGAATTCTAATGATTGAAACAACTATACAATGTAAAGAAGTAAGATAATGAAATTAACCTGGTCACTCCAAGGAGGTAGAAAAATGGAGTTTAGAAAGACTGGGGATCCAAATTAAATATCTAGATCGCTAAAGAATCCTCAAGTCAGGGAATGTGGGATAGCAATTTGATCCTCGGGCGATGATCCAAACTAGGGTTTGGGACTATCGGAGGCTCGAATCTCGGTATTTCAGCAGGGTTTCGGCGTCGGGGCTCAGAATTGCTCGACAACTCGGCAGAGCTTCTCTCACTAAACCTCTCTATCAAATTCTCTATTTGAAAACGTACTAAAGGTACGGCATTTATAGAGTTCTTCAACCAATGAGATGCTGCCACGTTCTGAGGCATGTTAGGCCATTTGGAGTTGGCGGCTGCCACAATGTGAGTTGGCGGTCGCTATGTTGGAGTTGGCGGTTGCCATGTTGGAAAAGGTTCCACAAGGTTATATTGCCGGTCGTCACAATGAACATGGCGGTCGCCACTTCTGACAATGACTTGAGCAACAAGTTATCCATGGTTTGGTACAACTTCATTGGTTTTGAAGGTTTCTGATGGTTTTTTTTGGTCGAGTTCAATTACCGAGCTTGGATCACTTCTCGATGATCGAATTGAAGCACTTGTTCCACCTGTTTTCATCATTGGATTCACCTAAGATTGGGTGGGATCAAATTGGAGTGTCTACATCAAAGACTTAGCTTTAGCACTACATGGATCTTCCCATCGCTTTGGTTCTTCTTCTTCCTTCTTTTTTTTTCTTTCTTTTTCTTTCTCTCCTTCTCTCTTCCCTTACTAATGCCAAAATTTCAAGGGGAAAAATAGGTGGTTTGGGTCCCTTTTTATAATTGAGGTTAGTGGGGGAAGCTTCCTTGTTAAGCTTTGCTAGCCATAGTTAAATTAAGTTAA
Organism: Heliamphora pulchella; assembly: GCA_032270985.1. Lineage (NCBI taxonomy): Eukaryota > Viridiplantae > Streptophyta > Magnoliopsida > Ericales > Sarraceniaceae > Heliamphora > Heliamphora pulchella. The sequence continues at coordinate 10,374 of JAULJZ010040053.1, forward strand.
TCTTGGTTTACTTTTTGTTAACCTTGGTTTAGGAGACTTGGCAACCAAGTTTGGCACTCTTCCCTAGGTAACTAGCCACTTGAGTATATATATATATATATATATATATATATATATATGAAAAAGATTTTCTTTATTCAATTATAGGAAAAAAAATTTTGGTATTTTCACATATGTTCGTTTTCTTGATTTTTCGAGCGTAACTCTTGTCTTAAAGAAGTTGAACTTATAACTTTGAATTCTTATCCTCAATATTAGGGTTTTAATATATATTTGTGTGGTTTTCCCTCTTTCCCAGGTCTCGGGCTCGAAAAGGTTAAACGGTCGGGCCGGTTCTTCTTACTGAACTTAGGTTCGAGATTTCGTTTCTTTTGAGATGTTCTTTCTTTTTATTCGTATCTTGAGTTTGGGTTATTACACCCGGGATCACGTGATAATTCACCAAATACCAATTTTATGAAAGTAATTTCATACATTCAAATCCACCTGCTGAAATCAAATGAAAACCCAACATGCATCTCTCATAAACAGTAAAACATCCTGTATATCATGCATAAGTATATTGCCCAGAGGTGTACAAACGTGCCTTCAAACAGGCATACAAAAAAGAAAAACTAGTAAAGTCTTCCACCACCACAGGCACCACTAGATCAACTCCTCGTGATCATCAACCTCTAAACCTGAAAATAGTTTTACAGCAAAATTTCACACTATGAGCCGAAATCCAATAGAAATAGACTATAAAACTGTAAAGCATGATATGCAATCATATGGTGGGAGCTAACTCAACCACAAGCAAAACCAAGCATTATCACTAATGCAAGCAACAGTTAAAGAGCACTGTAATCAAAACGTTATTTTTCACTCGGATCACACAACTGAGGAAAGAGAAAATGAATTCTATGTACCGACTCCGTCACATGGGGACAGATATAGCAACTATAGACTCTTGCCACTTTACCCAATCCCTACACATCATAGGACCGGTTAGGTAAATGCAAGTTCTATATGAAGCCACCACAACGTAAAAGCTTAGTTTACGAGTTCAACAACCTGAGGGAACAAAGCACCCAACCACCTTCTTTACGGAAACTACCTCGAAGGAACAAAAGTTACCTATTCTGTGCACGTTTTTGGACTTCCACCGAGTGTAACCCGTGCCAAATACCTGCTATCCCAATACATCTAGAGAATCATTTTACAAATCCAAAATGATTCCACATTTATACATTAAACATGTATAAAGATCCATCCATCAATATGGAAATCAAACAAAAACATAAAGATCCATCCATCAACATGGAAATCAAACAAAAATATTTTCAAAGTTGAGACTTAACCCCTGAGGTTAGCTCCAAATTTCAAAAAACACGTTTCTCAAAGTTTTCTCGAAACTTCATTTTCAAACTATCCTTTTCAAGACTATGAACTTCCACAAGTCATATTATGTAATAAACCGAGAAAAGCTCAAAACATGCTTTTTACCAAACAAACAAGGTTTAAACATAAAGCATGACATTTGGTCAAAAACGGATGAAAAACGGTTAAGAAAGTTTGACATACCCTTACTATTTTGATCATAACTTTTTCTACAAAACTAATTTTATTGTGAGAGAGGTGTTATTGGAAAGAAGACTTTCGGGGATTCGATTTGAGTACAAGAATGACCCAATACCAAGTCCGAATGAGGGAGATATGATCGAAATAAAAAGGCCCTACGCAGCTAGTCCGCTCGAGCAGACATCAGGCACTCGAGCGAGCTACCACCTGAGAAAAACTCAGATTTTCCTATTTTTTAGTTCCAAGCCCCCAAAACTCTCAAATACTCATATGATGCTTCAAAACACACATAAACCTACCGATTTGCATCTTTTCGACACCCATGAACACACACGAACTCAAACTATCAAGAACCACCGAAAGAAACATTCAAAACCCGATTTCACCCAACCGATAACAACCAAAAATACCTTTTTAAACCAAAACCTCAATTTCTCGAACATAAACACTTTTTTCATGCATTTTTAAACGGTAAAACATCATATGATTACACATAGCACCCTTTAACAAATATACAGCCTAGGATTCTACCTCGGTGAGTTAAAAACTCGACGCTTCGATCCACGTGCAAAATCGAGTTTCGTCGAAATGGAATTCCGTCTGGATGAATGCGTAGAGCACGATGCCAACAACAAGGATCGGCTGTCGGGCCGTCAAAAACTAAGCCCTGGGCTCCCGAGAAGTTAGAGAGAAGGTAGAGAGAAAAAGGAGAAAACTTAATCTTTAAGTTTTGAAAATATCTTTTTAAAATATCTAACTCCAGATATTTATAGGCCTCCAAAATATTTTTTTTTTAAATTTTTGAAATTCGCACCGTAACTCCCCGCAATCCCCGGGACCAACTCCGTATGCTTATTTAAACCAAAACATACATTAAAAGGCATATAAGCATATTAAAGCGAAAATGCCAAAACGTGTTGAAAAACACCGAATATGCATATATATCAAAATGAAATGGTACAGGGTCTCACAACTCTCCCCCCTTAAGGAATTTTGCCCCCGAAATTCACTTCAAGGTCACGAGGTAAACAACTCTGGGTATCTAGCACGAACCCCAGACTCAAGCTCCCAAGTCGCTTCCTCAACCACGTGATGAAGCCACTGAACTTTGACATAAGCAATCGTTCTCTCCCGTAACACTTGTTCCTTCGTATCTAGAATCTTCATAGGAGGCTACTCATACGTGATATCCTCATCAACTCGCAACTCAGCCCAATCCAGAACATGTGAAGGATCAGGCTCATACCTCCGAAGCATGAAAACGTGAAATACGTTGTGCACAGATGCTAACTGAGGTGGCAAGGTCAGACGGTATGCTACCACCCCAATCCTTTCTAGGATCTCGAAGGGTCCAATAAAGCGCGGTGATAGCTTCCCGCTACGGTCAAATCTCATCCACCCTCTACGTGGCGAGACCTTCAAAAATACGTGATCCCCCATTGTAAACTCCAACGGTCTCCTCCTATGATCAGTGTAACTCTTCTGGGGGCTCTAAGCTATCACCAGACGCTGATGAATCACTGTAATCTTCTCGGTCATCTCCCATACTCAATCGGGTCCCAAAACAGCGGTCTCACCCACCTCTGTCCAACACACCGGCGATCTACACAGCCTACTATACAGAGCCTCATACGGTGCCATCCCAATACTGGACTGATAACTGTTGTTGTATGCAAACTCTGCCAATGATAGATGATCCTCCCAAGAACCCCAAAAATCAAGCACACAGGCTCTCAACATGTCCTCCAAAATCTGGATGGTCCTCTCAGATTGACCATCGGTTAGTGGGTGAAAAGTTGTGCTGAAGGTCAAGCTAGTCGCCAAAGCCATCTGAAGACTCTACCAAAAGCGCGATGTAAAGCGCGGATCTCGATTAGAAATAATAGTCACCGATACTCTATCTAGTCGAACTATCTCCCAAACATACAACCTACCCAATCTATCCACCGAATCCCTCACACGAATGGGAAGAAAATGTGCAGACTTCGTTAACCTATCAACCACAACCCAAACAGCATCATGTCCCGCCGACAATCGAGGAAGTCCCAATACGAAATCCATCGTGATATTCTCCCACTTCCACTCAGAATAGGCAATGGCTGTAGCAATCCCGCCGGTCTTTGGTGTTCTGTCTTTACTTGCTGACAAGTTAGGCACCGAGACACTAATCGGATCACGTCCCTCTTTATTCCCGTCCACCAGAACTGACGATACAAAATCATGATACATCTTCGTGTCTCCTAGATGCACTGCAAGACGTGAATGATGAAACTCATGTAGCACCTCAGCATGGGACGACTCAGGTATAAACAGTCTCCCTGTCAACCTCAAACTCTGATCTGAACCCACCACCCATCCTGCTGTGTCCTTCCCACCGGCAATGCGGTCCCGTATTATCTGAGCCTCCTGATCGGTTTGTTGAGCCTCTAACACGCGTGCAACCTGTTAGGGTTGGTATACTGAAAATCATATTTTTAGTATTTAATTTTATTTTTAATAAAGTTAATTTTCTATTTTATGAGAATCTTTATGAGCAATGTATGTGTATCATTTTTTTGATATGCATGGATGCCCGATATTCTGTATAGTATTTAATCTGGTGTGTAGAGTACGGCTTACACATAGAAGATCAGATTTTAGGTTCTTGCA
>JAULJZ010040064.1:539-14581 GCA_032270985.1 Heliamphora pulchella
AACGGTTCGAAAAAATAAAAAACTCATAGATAAAAGATAACAAAAGTTTAAAAAAGATAAAAATTAACAAAATTAACAAAATTTAATAATCTTTTTTATATTACTTGTGCTCCTATTTAATAAACTTTTTTCATGTTCACTTTTTGATTCATTTCATCTTAATGTTTCATGTTCTTGGCAATTAAGCAATTAAAATGTAGCACCAAGAAGGGTACCTTTTGAAGGAAGGAAGGTGAAACTCATTTCTACTCCCAAACTTGAAAGGCACAGAAAGCATGTGGCCCAACAATACACATTCTTCCCCCATTTTTTGGTTAATTTCAGTTGATTCACCCCCAAACGAACACAACCAACCCCCCACCATTAATAGAAAGAGCACTGAGTGAGGAGCTTCTAATTTCTTCCACAAGACAACAATGGAGAATCCAGTTGGGAAGCATGACGACGACGACGATGAAATCCATGACGATCTCTCGTTAATGTCGGCGTCCTTCCACAATATCACAGGCAGCAATGGCTTCGGCCACAACATAGAGTTCATGTCCCAACCCTACCTAATTAGGAACAGGAGCGCAGAGATCGATATTCACATCCAGGACGATAACTCACACTCGAGCAATCAAGATCGTCCCCTTCCCATTTTTCTCAAGGTAGGTCTCTCTCTCCCCGCTCTATTTGAAATAATTATTTATTTATTTTTATTTTTTGAATTATTTTTATTTTTAGTGAGTTTTTTATATTTTTTAATTAAACTGTTATTTTTTTTTACTTTTTTTTTCCTTATAACGATTCAAAAAAATAATTTTTAAATTAAAATATAAAAAATTTAAAAAAACAAAAATAAATCAAAATAAACTAATAAGTTCAATTGTGTATTGATTATTTTATCAATTTTTTTTTCTCGTATTTATTTTATCAAGTCAATTTGAAAAAATAAATATTTTTACTCAAAAAAATAAAAAAAATTCACAAAAGTAAAAAGTAAACTAAAATTAGGAAATTTAGCCCAAACAGGGTAATATGATCTGTTCCTTGTTTTCATATATAATTATTCTGTTTTTAGCTTTGAAAATGCTATTTGCGTGATCACCTATTTAATTACATACCAACATAAAATTTGAGATTCTTACAGTTAAAAAATTCAATATTTGTCTCTATTTGTGATTAAATCGGTGATTAGTTTTGATTAGTTTCTTGGAGGAATTCAAGAAACAAAGACTTTAGTAAAAATTGGGGAAAAAATCAAAAAGTTTATTCAAAGCCAAAAGGTGAAGTCATTTTTACATGCAAATATAGTATTTATCATGTGATACCCATCTTGATATGATTAGTTTATAGAGTGACCCCAATCACTTTCGTGTTTTACTCAATAACAGGATACATGAGACATTGCCACTTGGTGTTCAATGGGCACCTAAATTTTTTTTCTAAACTGTGGCCTTTTATATTTAGTGAATTTTTTTTTTAAGAATTCAGTATCTTTTTCCCTTTTACTTTCCTCTAGAAAAGAAAAATAATATATATATATAAGCCAAAATATGAAAAAGACTTAAAAGATGAAAAAGATTTTAGTTAATTACTCCATATACATTTGTTCTTTTTTTACCCAAAACGTGATTATTTTACTTTACTAATCTTCTTTCGGCCCTCATTTATTGGGCCACACTAAAATATTATTTGTTGTTATAGGACAAGTACAATTTTGTTATTTCATTTGGAAAAAAATCGCTTAGCAAGAGAGATTTTAACTGAACAATGCAAAATTCGTATCTCCTAAATAACCTTAAAGAAACTTAATCAAATTTTTAGTTCTTCTGGTGGAAGAAAAAAAAAAAAAGACCAAAACCTAAACAAAGATCACACAAGGCAATTTTAAATAGAGGGTTTTAGACAAATCAAATGGAGGATAAGACAGTTTATGTTGTTAAACTCTATGGAAATGCAGTTTGAGGATGTGGAGTACAAGGTGAGAATTAGGAAAGCCTCACGGCTGAAGATGAAGGAGCAGGAGCAGGTGCAGGACAGTAGTAGTCACAGGCAGATTCTGAAGGGGATAACAGGAAGCATTGGGCCTGGGGAAATCCTTGCCTTAATGGGCCCTTCTGGCAGTGGCAAAACCACTTTGCTAAAGGTAATTGGAGGAAGGTTACATGAAAATGTCAAGGGAACCATTACTTACAATGACATTCCTTACAATCCAGCTCTTAAGAGGAGGTTAGCTACCCACTTCTTTTCCCATTCCATTTCTATTTTCTTTCTTTCCTTCTTTCTTTCTTTCTTTGTTTTTTTTTTTTTTTTGGTGCAGCTCGAAACTATCCATACCCATGGCACCCCAACTTTTATGTGAACCACGTATATTGATGGTATTTGAGATTGTTGAAATTTATTGCTTATAGATTGGGTTGAGAAAATAATAATTATAATTTATAACAGAAATTGTGAGTGTTTAGAAAAAATACTAATTTTTATGCATAAATAATTATTTTACGTGTATAAAATTGACACGAAGGAACTATAAAAATTGATCTCATCTATTCACATATGGGATCCAAAAATAAATGGATCTCACGTATATGTGAATAGGTGAGATCATTCTTCAGCACTTGATCATTGACATTTTTACTGTGTCCCTAAATTTTCTCTCTAAAATTCTTGATATGCAAAGCTTTGTTTTACGATGGGTTGTGTGTCCAAAGTTGAAAATTAATTGTTTGGAAGTCTTAACTAATTTAAACTATCAAAAATGTTTCAGACTCATAAATATACATATATATATTCATAAATTTATTTATAACTTAAAAATAAATGGCTCGAATTAAATTGTTTGTGAGGTTGGCCTCTCCCAGATAAATATGAACCATTGGTTTTGAATTGAAGATAATTCTACTGAGTATGTTCTATGAGTTTGTAACATAACCGTTAGACTATCCATTGCATCAAATTACCGTTTGTTGGGTTTCCAGGATTGGATTTGTGACACAAGATGACGTGCTCTTCCCGCATCTGACAGTGGAGGAAACCCTAATTTTCTCTGCGTTTTTAAGGCTTCCAAGCAGCATGAGCCGGCGACAGAAACACGAAAGGGTGGAGATGATTATTAAGGAGCTCGGCCTTGAAAGGTTTGAGATGAAATGCTATTAATATTTGAATTACACAAAATTTTTCCCCTTTTCTTGTGAAGAAGATTCATTAAAAAGAAAAAAATTGAATAACTTTGTGGTCATAGACGGAGCCATGCAAGGGGCGGATAGAGCAGCTCACTCGTTTAGATTTTGAAAAAATTCTTCATTATAAAAGTATTAATTTAAAATATTTTAAAATTTTATAAATTAGCCCCTTTAAATTTTTTTTAATATATGTTCTTTTAAAAATTTATAAGAACAATTCATCTTATCTAAATTAAAATTTGGCTTCTATATTAGGAGCCGCCGGACGCGGATTGGAGGAGGGTTCTTAAAAGGGATATCCGGGGGAGAGAGGAAAAGAACGAGCATAGGGTATGAAATTCTGGTTGATCCTTCGCTGTTGTTGCTGGATGAACCCACGTCCGGCCTCGATTCCACCTCTGCAAATAGACTTCTTCTCATTCTTCAACGTCTTGCTCAGGTAATAACAATACTCTTTCATTCCAGAAATTAGTCAATGAGAAGAATAGACTTCTTCTCATTCCCAACTAATACGCCCACGTTATGGTGTTATTGTGTTGATATGACCTGCACAATCAATACAAGTATTTTTTGATGTAAGTAGAGATCATGCTACTGATATGTAATAACTGTTGGTTGGTATTGAATATTTTGATACATATTGTTGGATAATTTTCTAACAGTTTAAGCTTTTAAAAAAATTAGTGACTTGACATGGTATCAAAGTTCTGGTTTCACGAAGTCTTAGGTTCAAATCTAGTGATGTGCTTCCTGTTACGTTTGTTATTGTGCACTTTGTGTGTTGTGCACCTGTTCAGTTTGTTCTCCTCTCCACATGCGAGACAGAGTTGCACGTGAGAAGGGATATTGAATAACTTAATATAAATTATTGGGTCCAGTTCCTAACAACTTAAATTTTTGAAAAAATTGATGACTTAACATGATCTATTCGAAGATCATTCTCTAAACTCACAAACACATTTAGTATGCATATTAATGAATTACTGTTGGTTTTAAAATTTTGGAAATACAATTTATCTGTCGGTTTTGACAGCAACAAAAGCAGTAATTAAATAAAAACAATCTGAAACTAATTTCAGAATGAAAATAATCTATTTTTTAGATACAGAATAATATAACAGATATATAATTCTAATAAAGAAAAATTAAAACCAGTATACTGTTTGGAGAATAATAATTTTCTAAAACAGAAACAGAAAAATAAACTAAGAACAAATTAAACCAAATAAACCAAATGTAGAAAAACATGTAATGTGGTTTAACCAAACAAAATATTGTTAAATTTAAGAAACCGAGAACAACACTGAAACTGCAGATGAAAAACAGAACCGAAAAAAGTAAAACAAATTAAGTTTACAGAACAATCAGAAGTTTGCAATCGAGTCTAGCGTTGAACACTGTCTCCTTAAGACAAATTGCGCTTTGTCTCAGTGCTTGCGTTGTATCAGGCGTCTGCCTCCAAGATGAAACGATCGCCGTGTGCAGATGTAGCACGGCAGTCTGCATACCAACAAACACTGCTATGCTTGAAACTTTCTCGAAAACCGTAGGGAGGATATGCAGAATAAACTAGCAGAGTTTCGGCAATGAAAACTGTTGGAAACCAATACCGAAAATGGGTTTGGAATATCTTATTTATAGGCGTTAATGGCGACTATTTGCCATAGTCCGAACAGGTACAGACACCAGATCAGCCTGGCGGTTGGACCGTCCAACATGCACGAACTGGTTCGGTTGACTCCAACGGATTCGAACCCTCCAACGGTTCGAATTCGTTTTATAACGGTAACTATTAATTTAAAATTTAAATAATTTAAATTTTAAATTCGAAAATTTAACTAAATAAATTTTGTAAGGGCATATAGAAAAAATTAGTTTTTATTTATATTTTATAAATTTATATCTATTATAAAACAAATATGGTATATGTTTATATTTAAGTATAACATTTTTAATATTATATTTATTCATTTTATGTTTATTTTTATATCTAATAGTATGTTATATTCGTTAATTTATTTTTGAACAAACAAACGGGCCTTAATGAATGTATCTATATTCTATATATATATATATACACAATTGCTACAGGGAGGAAGGAGTATAATCACAACAATCCACCAGCCATCGAGCCGGATGTTTCAGATGTTCGACAAGGTTCTGCTGATATCGGAGGGGTATCCGGTGTACTACGGCAAGGCTGTAGACTCCATGGACTACTTCTCCTCTCTCCGATTCGTCCCCGACATCCCCATGAACCCCGCCGACTTCTTGCTCGACTTAGCAACTGGCCAACTTCATGACATTCGGGTCCCCCAACACCTACTCGCACCCTCACCCACCGCCCCAACTCATCCTCACAAGGTTGTTATCAAAGTGAGTCCAAATTTCTTAATTCAGTTAGTTTTTTTTTTTTGAAATTTATAATAAAAAGTTACCTTTTAAACTATGGTCCCCGTATGGCTAACTTGCTTATAAGTAAATTTGATCAAATTGATGAAATTAATTTTTTCGTTTTTAGTGAATTTTTTTTATTATTTAGTCAAATTTTTATACTTTTTAGACTCCTCTCGTTGAGACGAGTCAAAAAAATAAAAATTTTTGATCAAAATATAAAAAATAATAATGCTATGAACCCATAAATGAAACTTAAAAAAATACCCAGAAAGTAATATAGATGGTTGAGATTCATATTTAATAGGATGTGGAATACACTTCAATGAATCTCAACCATCCAGATAACTTTTTGGGTGTTTTTTTAGATTTCATTTCTAGATTCATAACTGTATAAAAAAAGTTTAGAAAAAATAAAAATAAATAAAAATGTCAAATTAGTGAGTTTATAAATAAAATAAGTAAAGTATGCCAAACGGGGCTATGTTATTTGGGTTCTTTAAAAAACCAACGAAGACCCAATTTGAGATGCCTATATTATTTTTTTTTTCAATTTTAAGAAGTTTACCCTTTCGAAGGAAAAAAAATAAAAAATAAAAACAAGTTAGATTGTATGAGATAATTATTTATAGTAACTTTTTTGTTATTTTTCTTATTAAAATGTTTAATATTATATTTTTATATTTTACTTTTTAATTTATAGTGCTTGAGATATTGACATAGTTTTTATTATTTTGTGAAAAGATTGAACTTTTTTTTTAGGTAATTAAGATTAAACTTTTTAAATTGAAAGTTATATAGTTATTTTATTAAAAAAAATTATAGTATTTGAAATGCTTATAAACTCTGTTGCTTAGAACTAAAATGAGAAAAAAAAAAGAAGCTAGCGGCTGTTGAGAGATGCCAATAACTGTAGCTTTAAAACTATTTTTTTTAAAGAAAAAAACAAAATACTAGCATTTAAGAGAAGTCAAACATGAAACATGGGCTAACTTGTGTTTTTTTTTTTTTCAAGTGAAAAAAAAAACTATATACGTCTTAACAGACTCACTTATTCTTTAAAAAAAATAACTATAAAATTCCTTTATTTAAAAGTTAAACTTTAAAAAAAAGAGTGTTAATATTTTAAAAATAAAAAATAAGAACATCATTTTAACAAAAAAGAAAAAAATAAAAAAGATATCTTAAAAAATTATCTTAAACATACACAAAAAAAAAAAAAATTTTAAGGGACCTAAGTTTCGTTTTAGTTCTGGTTTGAAAATGTTCTCTCATCACTAGTATACTCTTTTGGCTTCCTCTCACACCATTTGGCATTTGCTTGATTATATAATGAATTAGTATCTACAACTGAAGTACAAAACCTTATTGGAGCCGAAAGAGAAAGAAGAGAACCATCACAAACCGGCGGCGCCGGAGCAACTTCGGGTGGCGGTTCAAGTGAAGAAGGAGTGGACGATCAGTTGGTGGGAACAGTTCACGATTCTGGCCAAGCGAACGTTTCGGGAGAGATGGAGAGATTACTTCGATAAGCTCCGCCTGGTTCAAGCCCTTGGAGTTGCTGTCTTGTTGGGTCTCCTTTGGTGGAAATCAAAAACTGGAACAGAGGCTCAACTCCGAGATCAGGTTCGATTTTCCCCAATCTCGCGCAAATTACAAAGTTTTTGCTTCGTTTGTTGTGAAGTTTAAAATTAACTAACTTTTTTGAACTATTTAGGTTCTGTTTGTCATCTTTTTAAAAACTGGTCTTCTCTAAAAAGCCAACTATTGTTTTATTTATTTTTTTAAGAAACAAAAACGTATACAAACCCCCAAGCACTCTAATTTTAAGTTAAATAAATAAAAAAATTAGTTTGAAAAATCTTAAAAAAAAACTTCAAATTAAAAGACAATAAGTCAAAAACCTTTGGCTTAATGTTATTTTGTGCCAAAAGCCAAAAAAGCAAAAGAAAAAAAAAATTAAGTTAGAAAATAGTTGTTATAATTATTTATTTATTTTTACATAATTTTATATTTAATAAAAATCTTATTGGATAGATTTAGACCAATAAATCTTAAAGATATAATTTTTATAAAAATGGATATTTATAATAAATTTTATGATAATTTTAAAAAATATATAAAATATGTTTTAAGTTAATAATAAAAAGGCAAAAAAAAAATTGAAAGCTAGTAAGTAAAAAGTTGAAGTTTAGCCCTGTGAGGCTTAAAATTTATTTTGATTTATAATAAATGTTATTTATTTTTACAATTTTGTAAAAATGTGCAAAATGTTAAACCATAAATCTACACCAAATAATAGTTTCCTTTGGAATAATGATTTATTTGCATATTTTATTTTACTTATTTTTTTTAACAAAAAAAAATTCCATTTTTTCTGTATAAATCCCAATAATGGTGTGCAAATGTGAAATTATATTTCTTAAATTTTACAAGACAATTCTATACCTAACATTAAAGAGAAAAGTCTTCATTTTAAAACCAAAAGTTAAAAAGCTTCTAAGAATTACCAAACCCTTCACCAAATGAAAACTTTTAAGGGCATCTTTAACCCATTATTTTTCTAATCAAATTTAAATTTGATTAAAAAAAGGATCTAATCTTGAGCTTCAATTTTTTCATCAAACTTATACCAACTCAAAGAAAAATTTAATTTTTCATCAAATCAAGAAAAAGATAAGTTTTTCAGTAAATTTGGTAAAAGAAGCTTTTGAGATAAATTTGAACCTTTTTTAATAAAAAAAATGAGAAAAAAATTAAAAGATGAAGGATTGGACCATTTAATTTTTTTCATAAAAAATAATTAAAATACATTTTGAGAGTAAATTAGAAATTTTTGAAAGAGTTGACGAAAGGCTTGACTGTTGAGGCGTACGTGTAGTATCAAATGAGGATTTTAAGAAATTTTTAAACTCGATTTGATGAGGAAAAAAAAAAAGATCAATGATTGAAGATGACCTGATTTGGTTGTAATTAAACTATCTAAATCAACAAAATCAAATTAATCAATCCATGTATAGTCCAAGTGATCTAAAATTGTAATCTCAGGAGTTGTCCTGATGTAAGGCATGATGAGATTTGATGATTTGTTCTTTCAAAATTTTGGGACTAGTCAGTGTTCGTTTGTCAATTTGGCTAAAGGCCCCATTCAAATCTAGCTTAAAAGTTTTTTTTTTTTTAAACTTATTTGTGTTTTAAGTTAAAAATTTAAATTTAGTTCAAAGTAGATTTTTTGATAACTTAGCTTTTAAGTTATTTTTTTTGAAGTTTGTTGTTTAGATAAAAAATTATTTTTTTTATTTTTATTCAAAGTGGATAATTTTATCTTTCTATATATTTGATATTAACTATTATATTTAGTTGGTAGTTGTAATAACTAAGTTATGAAAAATAAGTATTATTGTATTTTAAAAATGTTGAAGGTTGACTAAAATATTTTGAGAATTTGTGTTTTAATTTGACATGTTGACTTTTTAGTTTTTTTAGTTTTTTTTCTTAAACGGATAACTTTGACTTTTTATCGCTTTTACCCAAAAAGTAAAAAAATCAAAGTTGCCAATTAGGACCTTAAATTAATTTTTTTACTTAAAATTATTTTAAGTTAAACAAGCAAAAACATGTTTGGTAAACTGTAAGAGTTATTTTAAGGCAAAAGATAATTAGTCAAAAAACTTAGGTTAAAGTTGTTTTAAGCACAAAAAAAAAACATAATTTTAGTTAGAAAAAAGTTGTTATAAATTTTTAAAATTTATTTTTATATTGTTTTATATTTAATATAGATCTTATTTAATAGATTATGACGAGTAAATTTTAAAAATATAATTTTTATAAATACGGTGTGTATAATAAATGTTATGATATTTTTAAAACATATAAAATATTTATCTTATATAAAATAGCAAAAAGACTAAAAAGTTAAAAATTTTTGAATTTTCAAAGGAGACTTTTTGACCTCTTTTAAGTTTAAGTTTAAAAACAAAAAATTAAACTTTAAATCATTTGACAAACGGAACTTCAAAACTAAATTTTATCTCACCTTTTATTGAATCACTGGCTAATGCATGATATATATAGCTCTGATTGGTAACTAATTTAAAATTTTAGTTTTTTTTGTTTGCATTTTTAGTTAAAAAGTTTAAAGTTTAAAATAGGTTATTTAGTAATTTAGTTTTTAAATTAATTTTTTTATTTTTTGTTCAAAGTTGATAATTTTATCCTTTTATATACTTGATATTAACAATTATATGTAGTTGATGGTAGTTGTAGTAAATAAGTTATGAATAAAAAATATTACTGTATTTTAAAAGTGATACAAGTTTAACAGCAATACTATGAATCCAGAAATAAAATCTAAAAAATTATTTAAAAAGTATTTCATATTTAATAGGATATGGAATATATTTCAATGAATCTCAATTATCCAAATCACTTTCTGGGTAATTTTTTGAGTTTTGTTTCTGGGTTTATAGCATCACTGTAAGTTTAAATAGAATTTTTTGAAAATTTGTGTTTTGATTTAATTTTTTGATTTTTGATTTTTTTTTTTTGTTAAACAGACAATTTTAACTTTTTAATATTTTTAATAAAAAATAAATAAATAAAAAAAACCAATATTGCCAGTGAGGAATTCACCAAAAATTAATCGAAGTTGGGGTTACTGGCTGAACAACTAGAGATCGACAAAAAATTGATGTAGAACTGCTAAGAATGTAGGCTGAAAATAAAAAAGCGTGCGTGCAGGTTGGTTTGTTGTTCTACATCTGCATATTCTGGACATCGTCGTCGTTGTTCGGAGCAGTGTACGTTTTCCCGTCGGATAAGTTGTATCTGGTGAAAGAAAGCAAAGCGGAGATGTACAGACTGAGCGTGTACTACGCGTCCAGCACCTTGTGCGACATGCTCGCTCACGTTTTCTATCCTTCTCTCTTCATGTCCGTTCTATACTTCATGGCCGACTTCAAGCGAACCCTTGCCTGCTTCTTCCTCACCTTGTCCGCCATTCTCTTGATCGCCATTACAAGCCAAGTGAGTTCGCATTTCAGTTTCAGATTCGAATCTTCGATATGATCTTCCAGATCTAGTTACATAGTGCCTGCATGCATGCTCTAGATCGATTGATTTGTTCGTCAATCGATCTCGTATTCATTCATTCATTCGAATCATTCCTCCTCGTCGAATAATTTGATTGGTTTTTGATTCTTGATTTCGTAATTAATTAGGGCGCAGGAGAAATGTTCGGTGCTGCGATTCTTAGTATTAAAAGGGCAGGGATGATTGCTTCTTTGGTGTTGATGCTCTTTCTTCTCACTGGAGGTTACTATATTCAGGTAATCTCACACTCGAGTAATTATTCGGTGCTCCTCTGAGTAGTTTATGTGCCAAGTGCACGTGATGCTCTTACTTAGTATAGTAGCGATAAATTTTACAATAGGCATATAATGATTTATCTTTGTTGGGTGGTTAGGAGACAAAAGATAATTTTCATTATGTAGGTTGCGATTATTTATTTGTCGAGAATATCATGTGACATCACCTACATAATACTCAAAAGTATTTAATAATTTTTCCTGTGGCACAGGCATGTCTGCAATTCCTTTTATTTTTTTATCTTGTGATTTTTAAATAAAGAATAATAAAAAGATAAAAATATACATTTGTTTTCATGCTGATCGCATTTTTATGCAAAAAAATTGTTATATATTGATAATTTTAAACTGTCTTTTTGATTTTTTTTAAAAAGTATATTATTTTAAAAAAATTTATTAAAATAATAGATTTTTTTGGGTAATTTTTAAAAAATGGAAACGGAAAACACAAAGAAAACGATGCCTAGAAGTGCCCCGTTTGAGATAAAAACTGGAAATTTAGTTTATTTATGCCTTTTAAGAATTTTTTGATTAATTTTTTTCCTGATTCGTTATAATGAAGGAAATTTTAAAAGTAAAAAAGAATTAATAATATTTCTTGATAAAATCTAAAAGGAAAAAATAAGTAAAAAAAAAAAAACTTTTATTGACTTATTTAACTTAGTTTTTTTTTTTTTGGAATTCTTTCATCATTTGATTTTTTTTTTAACTTTTTGAATTCATAAGAAAATAAAAAAGCAAGTTGTTACACTTCATCTTTCTTTGGTGTTGTGCTCCTTCTCACTGCAGGTTACCTATAATGTTCAGGTAATCTGAAAATAAAACGCCCTTTTGATTTTTTTTTTTTTAAGTAGCTTATCCTGATTAGCAATTTAGGTTTTTTATTTTCTTTTTTGTTTAGCAAAAAAATAAAAATATTTAAAAGTCAAAAATTAAATCAAAATACAAAATTTTAGAATATTTATTCAAACTTTCACCCAAATTCCAAAGACAATAATGCATCTGTTTGATTACTTATGTACTACTAATGCTAATTATATATAATTATTATAATAATCAACTATATAAAAGAACTCCCAAATGAATGAAAAGTAAAAAAATTAATTTTTTATCAAATCAACTAACTTTTAAAAAGTAGCTTAAAATCTAATTCTCAAACTATTTATTTTGATTCCAATTTAGTTTTTTAGCGAAGCTGCAAAAAAACAAAAAACAAAAATAAAAAACAAAAAAAAGTAACTTTTAAGCTAATTGTCTTCTAAGAAAATTTATCCAAAAAAAGCAATACGAAAAAGTGCCCCATATGAGATAATCTGGAAATTTAAATTTATTAACGTTTTTTTTTTTTGTATCCTTGATTAAAATTTATATTTTTTGATCAAAATTGAAAAGAGGAAAAACCTAATAATATTTAGACAAAATCACTAAAAATGAAAATAAGCAAAAAAAACATACCTGACTTATTTTGTTTTGTTTTGTTTTTTGTGGATTCTTTTCATTATTTGGTCAATTTTTCTTTTTAATTTCTTAATCTGTATAGGAATTACATATTTTTATTAAAAAAAAAATAACACATCAATTTTCGAATCTGGACTTTAGAAAACAATTGGTGGCGCAACTTATCATGCTCCATCAAGGATTGCACCTAACACGTAGAAATGCAAATTAAAATGTCTTATAATATTATTATGGGTAATGTTAACTATTGTTTATTGGACGGTTATTAATAGGATAATAATAACAAATTTTTTTTAATATTAATACACTTTTAAAGATAAAATTTACTATTTTTACATATATTAATATATTTTATACAAATATTTATACACAGTTGGTTAACATTTTCTTATTATTATTGTCTGCATAGTAAATATTACTCCATGATTATTTTGTCAGTACTCATCAGCAGGGGTTGTGAGTGCCAGCTTTGCCTCAAGGATATTTTTGAATATATATTTTTATTATTGCATTCATTTATTATGTAAAATTTATTAAATTTGTTATTTAAAAAATAAAAAATAAAAAACAAAGTTAATTAGATATATGTAGGTGTTAAATTAGATTAGATTTAATTACAAATTAATGAATCATAAATATAATTTTTAAGAAATAGTCAAAATAAATATTTTTTGATCATCTAATTATAAATACTAGATTAATTTTTGTATTAATAACAAACTTAAAAAAAATTATATAATAAACTAATTTAATCAAACAAATATATAATAATATATTCCCACAACAGTCCTTTTCAGGGACAGCATCCTTTTCTCAGCGGAGACGGAAAGTCGACTCATCAACATGAAATTCAACAGCTTGTGTCATTTTTATGTCTTATATATATACCAGCAGACCGGAGTAGTTATTTCTGGATTGACAAGTTAGTTTTTGATTTTTTTAGTTAGAAGGCTAAAAAATTAACATACTCCATTTAGTATAGAAGCAAGAAAATTTTAAAAGATTAATAAAAAATCTAATCAAAACACTATATATATTTAGATTTTTACTTACTCCATTTGAATGACAATAGTACATTTATTTAATAAATTTACTATCAATGTTAGGAGGATAATACTATTTTTTTTAAAAAAAAAAACTTAAAAACTAGTTTTTTTAAAGTTAAAAATAACATATCAGCGTATTACAAGTATGTTCATTTGCTTATATTTGTAGAAAATAACTTTATATTAGAGAAATAATGGTTATTTTGCGTCTATATAATCCCACGTTAAAAAAGTATATGTCTAAGCATATATTAATTAAAATAATATTATGGTGATTATATTTTGGTGATCGTATTTAAATACCAAATAATATGGCATCTCTTGTGTGGTGTTTAAAAATAAATTGTGAGATCGTAAAATGATATAAATACTGTACATTAGATGCGACATCGTACGGTACTCAAACGTGATCACCAAATATAATCATCATAACACTACTCTATTAATTAAACATATCAAATCACATGTTAACATCATGTTAGTGTGAAACCAAGAGAGGAAGAGAGGGAGAGAGGGAGAGAGACAGAGTTGAGTTAGTTATATATATTTTGGCTTTTGTATCTTATGATTTTTTTTATTTTACAAGCTCATTTTTAAGTTGTATTATCTGG
>JAULJZ010040085.1:0-14580 GCA_032270985.1 Heliamphora pulchella
TATATAAATACTAGTGTGGTGTAGAGGTTATGTTAAGCCTCAGTATTCTTCTAATAAGATTCTCTCTCTTTCTCTCCCCCTTTAACCCTAAATCACTACTTTACTCTTGAACTATAGGTTTACCGACACACATAGTGCACAATAACAAACATATCGAGAAAACACAAATTACGAAACCTGAATCCAAAATCTCGTAGAAACAAAGCACTGATACCATGTTAAGCCACCAATTGTCCCCAAAACTTAAAAACTTTTAGGAAATGAGACCAACAATTTATATCAAGCTATTCAACAATGACAGTACAAAGAAAAACATAACATAACAAACATATCGAGGCAACATATCCTAGCCAATCGACCACAAAACTATCGTGGAAGCCTAAAGTGTAGCGCATGCTCATGTATACATTTGGATCTTCCTCATGGTCTTCGCCATCTTCTGGCGCTATCAGTATGTATTCCGGGTCTTAGGGAGTGATGCGAGGGTGTACGTGGGAGAAGGTAGCGTGTAGGTCTATCCTTTGTTAAGTGGGGATGGCGACACGCCTAAACTAGCTGATGACATTTTTTACGATCCAGCATCGTGGAGTGAAAGGTGACACAAAGTCTAGATCTGTTTTCTTCTTCCTCCGGTTGATGTAGTTGGCTTCATCTTGCTCCGCCTTCAGAGTATTCTTCAGTTCAAGACATTACTTACAGGACCGATAATATCAATAAATCACAAGTCAAAGATTGAGTGAGTAGAGGTCATACACATTTAACTCAAAAGAATTACACACTATATCTTTACAAATTTAACTCCGTAGGGGTGTTGCGCCGATCAATACTACAGATTATTCATAACAGTTACAACATGTTTTAAAAATAACTAAATAGTAAACAACAAAACATAACTGCAGAAAGAAAAGCAAAACATAACAAAAAAATCAAACCAAAACAACTTAGCCAATCTAACCCAAACTTATCTTTGAAGCCGAAAGTCATGTGCTCTCTTGGGTCTTAATCAATATCCTCCTCGATCTCTCGTCTTTTTCTGACGCTACTAGTATGTTGGTCGAGTCCTAGGGGTGATACATTGGTGTACATGGAAGAAACTGGGCATGCAGGTCTGTCCCTGTTCCCGCGGAGGTGGAAATGTGGCAAAGCTCACAGATGACACTCTTTCAGTGTCGAGATCGTAGAGTGAAAGGTGTCGCAAAGTCTGGTTTGTCGCGTACTTTTTCAGGTCGACATTAGTGGTGACGTCTCGTTCCATATTTAGTCTTCCTCAGCAACACAACTCATTGATGACACACTCCGTAGAGGTCAGGATCGTGGAGTGAAAGGTGTCCTAAAGGTTGGAATTCTAGCTCTCTTCTTTAGGTTAACGTAGGTGGCGTCATCTCGCTCTATCTTCAAAGTATTTTTCATCTCCCGACACTAGTTGCAGACCAGATGTGTAACGAAACTACTCTTTGCCTCCAATCCATCTCAAGAATTAGGTGAAAACCAGTCATGTCGAAGACTCACAAGTTACGGATTTAGCAGAAGCTAGATACTTCTAACTCAAAATATTTACACTATCTTTCTGAATTTGATTGCCCGTAAGTGATGCTATAATCAATATCATTAATCATTTAAAACAATCATGGCATGTTTTAAAATTAAAAATACTACATAGTATAAAACAAGATATAACTGTTAAGTCACCAATTGTCCCCTAAAGCTTAAACTTTTAAGAAATAGGCACAACAATGTATATCAAGTCATTTAACAATCCCCCTCACGAGCAACCTTCTTTCGTGCGTAGAGACAAGCTAACCGAAGTAAATAGGTTTACCAACACACATAGTGCACAATAACAAACATATTGAGAAAACACAAATCACGAAACCAGAACCCAAAATCTCGTGGAAACAAAGCTCTGATACCATGTTAAGTCATCAATTGTTTAAAAAACTTAAACTTTTAAGAAACATGCCCAACAATATATATCATGCTATTCAATAATGACAGTACAAATAAAAGTAGAACATAACAAACATATCGGGGCAAAATATCCTAGCCAATCCACCACAAAACTATCTTGGAAGCCAAAAGTGTAGTGCACACTTGTGTATTGATCTGGATCTTCCTCGTGGACTTCGTCTTTTTTTGGCGGTATTAGTATGTATTCCGAGTCATAGGGAGTGGCGCAAAGGTGTACGTAGGAGAAGGTGGTGTGTAGGTTTATCCTTTGTTATGTGGGGGTGGCGATGTGCGTAAACTAGCTGATGACATTCTTTAAGATCCAAGATCGTGGAGTGAAAGGTGTCACAAAATCTAGATCTGTTTCCTTTTTCTTCCGGTCAACGTAGGTGGCGTCATCTCGCTCCATCTTCAGAGTATTCTTCAGTTTAAGACATTACTTACAAGACCGATAATATCAATAAATCACAAGTCAAAGATTGAGTAGAGGTCATACACATTTAACTCGAAAGAATTACACAATATATCTTTACAAATTTAACTCCCTAGGGGTGTTACGTTGATCAATACTACAGATTATTGAAAACGGGTACATGTTTTAAAAATAACTAAATAGTAAATAACAAAACATAACAGCAGAAAGAAAAGCAAAACATAACGTACAAAAAGAAAAGCAAAACATAACGTACAAATCAAAGCAAAACAACTTAGCCGATCTATCCCAAACTTATCTTTGAATTTGAAAGTCACGTGCTCTCTCGGTTCTTCATCCATATCCTCCTCGATCTCTCATCTTTTTTCTGGCGCTGTTAATACGTTGGCCGAGTTCTAGGGGTGATACATTGGTGTACATGGAAGAAGCTGGCCCCTCGTCCCGCGACGGAAGAATTGTGGCAAAGCTCGCTGATGACATACTCTTTCAATGCTGAGATTGTAGAGTGAAAGGTGTCGCAAAATCTAGTTTGTCGCGTACTTTTTCAGGTCAACATTAGTGGTACTGTCTCGTTCCATATTTAGTCTTCTTCAGCTCCCAACACTTGTTGTAGAGCCGATCATTTCCATGACACGAAAGTTATTAATTGAGTAAAAGTCAAAAACTTCTAGCTCGAAAGATTTACAAAGTAGATGAACCGGAATTTAACTGCCTAGCGATTTGATTGCCTTGGGGTGATGCTATGATCAATGTTATGTCTTATGTAAAACAGTGACACATGTTTGAAAAATAAGTACATAGTACACAACAAAACATAACAGTACAAAAAAAAAGAGAGCAAAACATAACAAACAAATCAAAGCAAAACATCCTAGCTGATCTATCTCAAACCCATCTTTGAGGCTTAAAGTCTATTTCTCACTTCGATTCTCATCTGGATGCTTCTCATGGTTTTCGTCTTCTTTTGGCACTGTTAGTACGTAAACTGGTTCATATGGGGTGAAGTGAGGGGTAAGTGGAAGAAACTGGCGTGTAGGTTTGTCCCTCGTCAAGTGATGGTGGCAATGTGGCACAACTCCCTGATGACATTCTTTAAGATTTGGGATCGTGGAGTGAAAGGTGTTAAAAAGTGTGGATTTTCTGTTTTCATCTTCCAATCAACGTAAGTTGGAGTCATCTCGCTTCATCTTCAGAGTTTTCTTTAGCTCCCGACACTAGTTGCAGAGGTGTCTAATGATAGCCCTTTCAACCAATCCATTCCAAGATTTACGTGGAAGCTAATCATGTCAATGACTCTCAAGTGAAGGTTAAAAACTTCTAACTCTTTCTGAATTTAACTGCCTAGACGTCATCCTACGATAAATATTATAGATTATTCAAAATAGTGACAACAAGTTTCGAAGAGAATAATTACCCAAAAAAAAAGTTTCGAAGAGAACTACTGCATAGCACATAGGAAAGCATAACAGGACAAAGAAAAGCAAAACATAACAACCAAATCAAAGCAAAATATCCTAGCCAATCTACCATATTGGATAGCTTGATATACATTGTTGGGTTCATTTCCTAACAGATTAAGCTTTTTGAACAATTAGTGACTTAACATGGTATCAGAATTCTAGTTCCAAGAGGTCTTGGATTCAAGTCTCGTGATGTGTTTTCCTGTTATATTTGTTATTGTGCACTCTGTGCATTCGTGCACTTGTTCAGTTTGTTTGCCTCTCCACGTATAGAACAGGGTCGCACGTGAGATGGAGTGTTGGATAGCTTGATATACATTGTTGGGTCCATTTCCTATCAGCTTAAGATTTTGAAACAATTGGTGACTTAACATACCCCAATCCTATCTTCGAAGGCTGAAGTCAAGTGCTCGGACAGGTCTTCATCCAAATCCTCGGGGTTTTCAACTTCTTTTGGGAATGTTAGTACATAGAACAGGTCGTATGGGGTGATGCAGGGGTGTACATGGAAGATGTTGGCAGGTAGGTATATCCCTCGTCACGCAGTGGTGGCGGTGTGGCTTAACTCGTTGATGACAAACTCCTTAAGAGTTGGGGTTGTGGAGCGAAATGTGACACTCTTTCCGAATTTGACTCCCGAGGGATAATGCTATGATTAATATTATAGATTATTCAAAACAATCACAATATATTTTAAAAATAACAACATAATACACATCAAAACCTAACATAACAAAGAAAAGCAAAAGACAAAAAACAAAAAACAAATAAAAACAAAACATCCTAAAAGAGATCGACCCCAAACCCATCTTCAAAGCCTAAAGTCTAGTGCTTGCTCGGGTCTTCATCAAGATCCTCCTTGGGGATTTCGGCATCTTCTGGCATTATACGTCGGTTGGGTCGTAGGGGGTTATGCGAGTGTGTATGTGGGAGAAGCTGGCACTTAGCTTTACCCTCGTCACGCGGTGGTGGGGATGTGGCACAACTCGTTGATGACACTCTCTGGGAGTCGGGATTGTGGTATGAAAGTTGTTGCAAAATCCCAATTTACCGCCTTCTTCTTCAGGTTAATGTAGGTTGCGTCATCTCGCTCCATCTTCAGAGTCTTCTTCTTGGCTTACGACGCTGGTTGAGGGGCCGATGTCTAACGATCACCCTCCTTGCCTCACAAGCGGTCAACCAATTCATCCCAAGAATTACGTCAAAGTCGGTCTTGTCTATAACTCACAAGTCACAAATTAAGCGGAGATCAACGAGTTATAACTAGAATATTTACACACTAGATTTACCTGAACTTGACTGTTTAGGGGTTATGCTATGATCAATATTATAGATTTTCAAAACAGTCAAGACATGTTTTACAAATAACTAATATATATATAGTACACAACAAAATATATCAGTACAGATAGAAGGAAAACATAACAAATCACGGCAAAACATCCTAATCGATCTACCCCAAACCCATCTTCGAAGCCTAAAGTTTAGTGCTTGCTCGAATCTTCTTTTGGATCCACCTTGGGGTCTTCATCTTCATGGGAAAACCTAGCTTATAGGTCTGGCCGTCGTCATGCAATGGTGGCAATGAGAGAACTCATTGGTGACACTTAGTTTGGGAGTTGGGATGGTGGAGTGAAAAGTGTCGCAGAGCCTAAATTTGCTACAACCTTCTTCATGTCAAGGTAGGTCGCATCATAGAAGTATTAGTTAAGATATTTTTTTAAGATTGTTATCCATCATGTTACGTTATTGGCTTATAAATAAGGTGTTTGACAGTAATCAACAGAGTTTATGAATGAAAACTTGAGTTTAAACTGTGGCAATGTGTTAAAGTCATGAGCTTTTTGCATCACATTGCTTCCATATCTTATCCCTCCACGTACTACATCACCGTGACAAAAGGATGCTTTTTGAATACTGATTACTAATTGTATTAGAATATGCCTCCTCCGCGAGAGCCAGTTGGCAAGACCCATCTTATATTAACCCTTTTCTATAGGTCTATCACTTTGTAATAAATTGGTTCAATAAGAAAACCTATAACTTCGCAATAAAATGATTTTATGCAAGGTCCATCTACCTGGATAGATATAGGAAAATGATGGTCACTCATTAAAGACTAACTCACACGCTTTCCTCTCATTCTCTTATTTCTTCACTAGTTAGCATCAGATCTTTGGTAAATGATCTATATTCACTACCCAGGATAAGTCCTACAGCCCATGAAGTTCTGGAGGAACAAATATAACATAATCTGCATCTAGGAGGTTGGGAAAAAACAAATTACATAAGTTGAAAGATAGGATTTGTAATACCTGTCCAGTTTACTTTCCTTTTAACAGATTAGCAGTCAAAGGAAACAATATGCAGTAACCAATTATGTGAATATATACACCCACCAGCATTATAAGCTTAATGCAAAAAATATCAACATACATTCTGCAGCGATGGATGATTAGAAGCTCCGGAAGAGAATGGAATAAGTCTAGGAAGCTCTTTCCTCAATGTTGACATGTACAACTTCTTTTGCAGGGGCCATCGTCAGGGGTGCTATCCTATAAACAGAAATTTTTATAAGCATCTTTGCAGCAATGCACATCCAAACAGCTAGATAAATTTGAGGGGGAAAAAAGAAGTTTGAGAAAGAACACTGAAAAAGAGCTCCAATACAATGTTTTAATGTAAAATAATGTTGGTTACATGACTTACATCTTAAGTCGACAACCAAGCTCAAGGCTGACTTTAGTCATCTGAAAATGTGCAAGAACTTGGGTTCTTGCCCTTGGAGAGCGCAGGAGATAAAAGATTAAAAAAAAGAATCAGTCAGCAGTCAGCATAAAGAACTTACACTGTTATCCCAGTAAAAGCTCACAATATGTGTACCTCAAGATTTTATATAGTTCCTTAACTTATGCTGCATCATGGCTTGTACAGATAAGCTGTGTGAAACATCATTATAAGTTCCATCACCTATAATGTTATCCTTCTTCAATGAATTTCAAATTATTACCGGTAAGTCGGGAATAACAAATGTAACCTAATAATGTAAAAAGTAAAGGACAGCAATGAGCAACTAAAGAAAACAAAAAAAGAAAGTTCACAATGATTTCCAGCAAGAGTCAAAATGAATCTGGATCCAAAAATGATGTGTATATAATTGTGCAAGTAGATAATGAGAAAGTCATCTTTTTCCTTTAGCAGAAAACACCAACATTAGGTATGAAGAAATATAAGTAGGCAAATAGTGGTGAAGTTTCCATAAAACCGAGAATGCAAGGGTGACCAATAACCTGTCCACTGCAAACCTAACCAAGCACCAAGTAATGCATCAACTCACTCCCTTCTATCTGATAACACAAATACAATAATATCATTTTCTCTCAATAGTTTTGTACAACTGCTATATTGCACCAAAATATACTTTTTTACCAATCTAATTCCATAAAGTCTTTCCTTGCCCAATATTAAACCATGTCTTTTAGTAGTCCTCAATTTCCTGTCGCACAATAAAACCACAATAACACTTATCAAATACTAAAAGCCAGGTTCTCATTAATTACACCCAGGTTGAAAAGGACCAACCTTACTGTTAAGGCCTAAATTGTCCAGTGGTGCTTATTCATGATAACAAATGAAAATAAGTATCCTAAACCATGGACTAATTCGCAAATGATTAAAGAATATGTGCACAAGAACCCCACTCATAACATGGTCTGAGAGGGGTAGTAGGTTGTGAACCTTATTCCCACCTTTTGTGGAGAGAATGATTCTAGTGACGCAAATGAATTGATAAATAAAGAATGATAAAAGTGCTAATATACAATCTCTCAAAAACCATATAAATCTTCTTCAAATAGATTTGGTAGATTTTTCTGATAAGACTAAGAAGAACAACAAAAATGGATGTAACCCATATACAAAGCAAAAGAAAAGAAAAGTGGTTTGACTTAAAAGCAAAATAAAAGAAGGCATGTGCACTCATAATTAATATTTGGTAGACTAAATGATGTGAAAATTATATTATGCATATTTTCATCACAAATAAGGTGAAATTATTATTTTTTTAATAAGTAAAATTTTATAAAGGGCACAAAAGGGAATGCCACCCATACAACAAGGTGAAATTATATGTGTCTTGGCAATTTGAATGATGCGAAGAAGAATGGGTAGATGCATGCATGAAGGACAATAATAAAGCATTCCAAATTTTTAGTCTCCGATATATCTCGAAAAGGAGACTACTCCAGTGTCCCAAAGATTGAAGGCATGCAAAATGCATCAAAGCCCAAAGTTCAGTGAGGACATTATACAACACCAGTTAAGGTTTTGGTAATTAGGCAACTGAAATGAGAGCAAAACAAAAAACTAATTAAGCTTGAGCATAGTTTCTTAACATCAAATTTATCTGATTTTGGTCAATAAAGCACTTACAATGACTGTAGTAGTATAGAACAGCTCTAAAACTTGAAACAAAACCAGGTGCCTAGCAGTTGATCCATGTATCTGCAACGTATATCGACAAGGGGAAAAATTACAAAGTTTACCAATTAGATAATTGTTAATTCTCCCATTTTGTTTTGTTGAAGAACGCTTATGTATTGCAATATATTATAGCATAACGAACATACACCAAATGCAATAAACATCCCTCTAGTATGATTTCTGTTCACAATAATTACTTCAATGCGTCGAAATCAACTGACAAGTTGCCGCATTAGAAATATAAGTTGAAGAACAAACTATAGGGAAATGGGACATACACTGGAAGGGTTTTGAAGTCTTTGAGCTTCACCAATAATTGCATAGTGCCATGGAAATTGAGAATCCAGATCCATCAATGCTATGTCCTACGTAGTAATTAGTGCGTCAAAAGGTAAC
Source organism: Heliamphora pulchella (assembly GCA_032270985.1). NCBI lineage: Eukaryota > Viridiplantae > Streptophyta > Magnoliopsida > Ericales > Sarraceniaceae > Heliamphora > Heliamphora pulchella. The sequence goes on from JAULJZ010040085.1 coordinate 8,719, forward strand.
TATAGTACTTGTAAGGATTTTCAAAGAGGTCATAGACTAGTAATGCAACCACATGGTAAATCTTGAAGAATTAAATGCAATAAAATTTGTTACACAAACCTGAGAGCTATAAAATTGAACAAAAAGAGCTATAACCCCTTGAGCACAAGCACTACATTTGCCTCGAAAACTCGGTTCTAAAGGTACATGACCCCACTTGAGCACGAGCACTGCTGTATCATATAGTTCTTTCTGTTTATCCTTTCTTAGGATGCATCTTTGTAAGTGTTTCATGGTCAAAAACTCTTGTTTTTCAAATGCATGCTTGATAGGGCTTGCTGTGGGCTAGTTTGGGACTTGAGTCCCCTTAGCACTAGCTTGGGCTCGCAGAGGGCTTGAGCGCCCTTAAGTGCTCGCTCAGCGCTTGCGTAGCGCTTGAGCACCTCTCTTCCAAGGGTAAGCACTCGCTCGGCGCTTGATAAATTATTTATTATTACTCTAGTGAAACAAATATGGTTTAATATAATGTGAGTTTGATCATTGGACTCAATGCTTCCACAACAACTTACTAAACTTTTCTTACTAGCAACAAGCATACAAGACATTTTAAACTGTTTTATATTTAATCTATCTTCTCTTATTCTACTCTCTTTAAGATTTCTTGGTGCATTTTTTAAATTTCAAAAGAAAATATATAATGACTTTTAAAGAGTCTTGTGGTTGGTTGGATTTGAGCAAAAATCCCTTGTGGTGAAGGTAAATATCTTTCGAATTAAATTACGTAATCATGGTCTTATTGGAAGATTTGTTAATACCAATTTTTTTTAATTTTATTTCAAGCATATGAAGTCTTTAAACATTATTTTTGTAGTTTATGCCGAATCTTACGATTCTCGAATCAATTGGATTCATGATTCACAAAACTATGATTCGATTCACGATTTGACAACTATGGTCTTAATAGCAAGTTCAACAACATATTAAATTCTAAGTATGAGTTTATGATTGAATCTATCCATTCAACTCTCTGCGCATAAATAAGCGATAACTGAAATGTGGTGTTAATAACTTTAGAACTCGAATTCTCTAAAATCGAAGCATTAGTGGCATATGCAATTTTAAACAGCAACATAAACTGTAGAATTGTGTTTGGAATTCCACATAAGATCAAGAAATGTATTGTTATAATGCAGATAAAACTAAGGTGAGGAAAAAACAAAGCAGGCTTGAACAAATAAAATTGAGAAAAACATATTGTTGATTATAAAAAGTATTATTGTTTTTCAAAAATAGAGAGGCATCACCCAAGCAAGAACAAATATAGCCAAATTTCTTTATACAGGATTTATGGAATTGAGTAAAGATTTATTTATTTATTTATTTTGTGCATTTTGGGGATATGAATGGTGACATATCCATGAAACAAGTATGGTTTAGCACTTATCACATAATGAGCTATTGGATCAACAAAGTTTTTCTTAAAGACATCAACTCTTCACTAAGATGTTGTATGAATCTCCATAACGCAATCTTGGATAACAATTTATTGGATAAGTAAAAGAATTCCATTCCTATTTGATCAACTACTATATTTAATCAATTACTATTCTAATGTTTTAATTTACCCATGTCATTCAAGAACCTTTGTATAAAACCTACACTAATTATATCAGTTCTAACCAAAATAATGTCAAAGGAATGGTAAAGAATTAAAGAATTAAAAACTTCAACATGTTACTTACATTACTAAAAAACGGAAATAACAAGTCCTTAGCATTAGGAGTAGCTATGTTTTTTGCGCACATTCAAGACAAACCAATTTCTAAAGATTGCTAGAGTATGCTAAACAATTAAAACTTCAAAATGTGCTACTCATAAGAAAATGGAACACATAACATTTAATGAATTAGCAACATGGCATACATAGGATTTAATACATTAGTAATGCAATCAAATATGAGAATTGATATCTTAGAGAGTGCTAGATAGCTTGATATACATTGTTGGACTCATTTCCTAACAGCATAAGCTTTTGGGACAATTGGTGACTTAACATGGTATCAGAGCTCTAGTTCCATGAGCTCTTGGGTTTAAATCTCGTTCTGTGTTTTCCTGTTATACTTGTTATTGTGCACTCTGTGAGTTGGTACACCTATTCAGTTTATTCGCCTCTCCACGTGCGAGACGTAGTCGTATGCGAGGGAGAGTGTTGTATAGCTTGATATACAATGTTGGGCTCATTTCCTAACAACTTGAACTTTTGGGACAATTGGTGACTTAACAGAGAGAAAAACAAAGAGCTAAGCTCTGAAAATATAATATCAAATTATCTAAAAACTGAAAAATAAAAAGTCCCTACAACATATTTATAAACAAGTAGACACCTCTTAATAACTAGACACAATTATATGAACAAGGAGACATAAAATGCACTACAAGATAGTCCTCTTTTGTTGCCTAGACCATCTTCACATGCCTCCAACTTCCCCGCCCGACAACCGTCCCTCTGTGCAGATATCTTTCAAATCTCCCATTATAAAACAAAGGCTAAAGGAGCATTAAGTTGATGATTTTTTTGGCGGAGTTTCCGCATAAAATCCATCTGGCATCCTTTACAATGCTAATAAAAATAAACTTCTACCTTAGGTCAATTCAAGAGAATACAATATTCCAACTCGACACTCAATTTAGGGTTTTTGAAAAGGATAATAAGGGTCAATCTTGATGAAAATCGAATGAATCGTATGGAATTTAGAGGGGTATATATTAGCATCTCAACTGTAACCACATTAAAGCAATGAGTGTCAACTCAACTCAACAAAAAACAGTCCAAAATACTTGGTTTTCAGGTTCATGAATCCGTTTTCTCTAAATTGATTCAATTAAAAGCCATTTCCTCACCAAAGTCTAAAGCGGTCATTATATTCTTACAGCCAAAGAAGCATAAACACTTTTGTGTTGTGCCCGTGTTCGAGTTTGACAGTTGTCCAACACACCACAACACGAATAGGACACGTCTCCAAACATTTCCTACTATCCATGAAAAGAAAACACAATAACAAACTTCTTAACTACGTGGAGTCAATCCATTCTGAATTCATAGTTTGTAAAATAAGCATACCTCGTCTCCTGCAAAAACGATGAAGCAATAAAATCACCCCCAATGCATATTCTTACAACTACACGATTAAAAATTGGTCAGATTTTTAAAAAGAAAAGGAAACATAGAAAGGAAACTCAGTTTCAAAATTTTCCTTTCTCTGCTTTTCTTCCATTGGCCTCAGATTTCTTTCAAGAAAATGAAACCAAGAGAAAATTAAGGAAACCGTACCAATGCACAACTAAAATTGCTCAGATTTTAAAAAAGAAAAGAAAAAGAAAACTCAGTTTCAAATTTTCTTTTCTCTTCTTTTCTTGCATTTTCCTCAGATATCCTTCAAGGAATACAGAATGGTAGCAAGAGAAATTTAAAGAAACAGTACCCATACACAACCAAAAAATGCTCAGATTTAAAAGAAAAAAAAGAAAGAAAGAAAACTCAGTTCCGAAATTTCTTGTCTCTGCTTTTCTTGCATTTGCCTCGGATTGCCTTCAAGGAATACAGAATGAAAGCAAGAGAAATATAAAAAAACCGTACCAATACACAGCTACGAATTCTAAGATTTTAAAAAGAAAAAAAGAAAGCGAACTCAGTTCCAGATTTTCTTTCCTCTGCTTTTTTTGGATTTGCCTCGGATTGCCTTCAAGGAATACGGAATGAAAGCAAGCGAAATTTAAAGAAACCGCACCAATAACCAATTAAAAATTTCTCAGATTCTAAAAAAGAAAAAGAAATCAAGAACAAAAGAGAACAGTTCCAAATTTTCTTTTCTTGAATTTGGCTTGGATTTCTTTCAAGAAATACAGAATGAAAGCAATAGAAAATTAAAGAATCGTACCAAGGATGACGTTCACGCCGATATGATATCTCCGTATCAACAATGAAACTCCTTCGACTTCGTGACGTTTAAGTGTGGCCTTCACCCCAGTGTCGGCGGGATTGACCGCCCCGTCGCCGGCTTGTGAGTCGGCAGCGAAGACAGATTTCACCGCTGCAATGAACTTCTGCTCGTACTTCATATTGAGTTGAAGATATCCACCTCCGACGAGAAACAGAGAGCGAGCGAGAGAGAAACACACGCACACAGAGAACGAGAGAGAGAGAGAGAGAGAGAGCGGCAGAAACAGAAACGTCTCTCGCCTTTCAAATTGAAAATGGGAATAGACCACTCTGCTGTGTGTTATATAGCATACAAATATGCCACCGTCATATAAAACGCGTCGTTTTGAGTTAAAAATGATTTCGTGGCACACACTGTGTACAATTTTTAATTTTATTGTAATAAAAATATTAAATTATAATACACATGTTAAATTTTAAGAAAATAAGGAGAAAGAGAAAGAGAAAGAGAAAGAGAAAAAATGAAATTGTTACACAATTTCAAACTAAAATAAAAAATGTTCCAAAAAGAAAAAAAATAGTGAAATTGTATGATTTTCAAATTATTCCATCAAAATTTTAATTAAAATAAGTTATATAAAGAAAGGGCATTTAGGTAAGACAAAATTTTACATAACTTTACTTTTAAAGAACACCAAGTTAGTGTTCTCTCTTAATAAAATAGTATAAATAATTCATTGTACACTGTTTGTTAATTAAAATATATATCTACATTATCTATACTATTATATGAGAGCATAGTTCATTTTGAAGCCCCCAACTGTTTTTTTAACTTCTAATAATATTTAAAATAAAATATTTCTACTTAAATACACTTCTCATACTTTTAAATATTAGGGTAAAATAAAAATATAACTTGATTAACCTTTTACATTTTTCTCCTATTACATTTTCATTTAACTAATGTTTCAATTTTATAAACTGATAAATATATCACTTATCGCATAGGACTAAAACTATGAAAAAAATTACTATGAGACTAAGACTCTATTATCAATTAATAATAAGATTTATAATAAAAGTAATTTTTAATTTATTTTAAAATGTGTCCCCGTAATGAATTGCAATATGAATTTTATGAATATTTTAAAATTGCTTGGGACTAAATTTTATAATAAGTTGGAAATTTTTTGAGGAAAGCTAAGAGTAAAAGTATTTTAATTTATTTTGAACCTTGGCCCTATAATATATCGCAATATGAATCTTATGGATATTTTAAGATGTTTTGAGACTAAACTTTATAATAAGAAAATTAGGATTCATATTAGAGCTATTTGATTTATTTTTATATTAATATTAAAATTGATAATAAATTGTTTTACCTTTTGCATACTCATGAAGAGAGAATGTTTCATGAGTATTAGTTCAGCGACTTCTTGAAAGTTTCATGAGTGAATGTTATGCGTTGTCACGTTTTTGCATAGTATATTTGTGTTCCTTAAAGTTTTTATTCGCAACTTTTAAGTGTCGTTTGGTAATGTTTATATTTTTTATTTTTATTTTTAAATTTTTCATAAATTATAAATAAAAATATGTTTAATAATTATTTTTATTTTCAAAAAACTGTAAAATGTTTTCAAATTTTACAAAACTTTAAAAAACAAAAAATATATATTTTCACTTATTTTTATAAACAAATTTTGATTAAATTCATCCGTAACCTACAACTACCACTTTTTAAACATTTATGTTATCAAACATATTTTTGTTTTTATTTTTTTATGAACATAAACAAAAACATATTTTCTGTTTTTCGTAAACAATAAACAAAAAACTGTAAATATTACCAAACGAGCCCAATGTTTATCTTTTTGAAATTTTTGCCATTTTTTTATATAATATGAAAACTTTCCATATTAAAACAATAGGTACACAAGAACTGT
>JAULJZ010040096.1:0-14579 GCA_032270985.1 Heliamphora pulchella
AATGTTTCTCATTAATATGCCAGGGATCTAGAATAAAATACATAAAAAGCATGACTTTTCAGTATACATTCCCAACAGTTAACATGTCCCCTAGTCGCGTCTTGAATCCGGGTGGAAAGTCTAGGCGGTGGAGTTTTTGACTGCTTTTCTCGATCACACGTACGGGTCCTATGTAGCGCAAAAAAGCCTCTGGTTTTCTCCACATACACATGCGTTCCGGATAGAATATGGCGTACACCCGATCCCCCACATAGAAACCCTGGAACTCCGGGCGGCTGAAGGCGGTATCCATAGTCTCGTCTTCATCGGACTCGGGCGAAGGTGCCTCAAGCTGATCGTATGGGAAGGTAATCGCTATTTCTTCTTCTTAGTCGTTGTCCTCGTCCTTATCGTCATCGTCACCATCGTCATCGGCATTGAGATCTTCCTCGTTCGGTTCTTCATCTGCTGCCATCTCATCTCCTTCATCTTCTAGGTTGGCCTACCATACCTTAGAGAAAATCCATGCTAAAGGGACAGTGTCAATAGGTTCTTGCTCCTCTATGGGTATCTCCTCTGGGTCCTCTTCTAGATCTTCTTCGGGATCTGAGTCTTTAGGTTCCGATGCTGCCCATGGTTCCCCAGCTAGCTCTGCGTTAGATGCCATCCTAATAAAGAAAGATAGAGAAAACCCTAATGTAAAGATTTTAATTTATTAAAATTATATGTGATAAATTAATAATACAGACACTCTATAGAGTTTCTATGTTACAAAACTTGCAATCTCCCATCTCCCAAGGCCTGAAGGTTCACTAAACCTAAACTCCGATACCAACTGTGATGCCCCCTCCTCCGGCCACGTTGGGACATACATAACTATAAATAAGAGAAATATTCTAGCCGTGCATTCATAATTACATATGATAAATATTACATCATTAGATGTTTAGAACTTGATCAAAAATATTTAATGATTACAGTCATCCTAAAAGTTTAACAAAAATTACAAAATGTCCACAGAGACTGAAACAAAGAACAAAAGAGAAAATTTCTAAGTCTTCAAGTGGAATTGTAGGGGTTGGCCGGCCCCTGTCACTCACCTCGCTCCTGTTAGGATTGGTATACTAAAAATCATATTTTTAGTATTTTATTTTATTTTAATAAGATTAATTTTTTATTTTATAAAAATCTTTATGAGCAATGTATGTGTATCATTTCTTCAATGCTATGCATGGATATTAGATATTCTGTATAGTATTTAATATAGTGTGTAGAGTACGGCTTACACACAAAAGATCAAATTTTAGGTTCTTGCAGAATTTAAGTGTTTTATGTTCATAGTTTAGATGGAATTGGACATACCATCGGTACAACTGTGGCACAGAATTTTAGTAGGCCTGTCTTGATTACGAGGAATAAATAATACCGTCGTCAATTGTTCCGACTTTCTGTGCCAGTACACTTTGTGTGTATTGAATGGGACATTTGGGTAATTAATTTTATACTGACTATATATATTAATTCACACCCCAAGGTTATTATGAATAGTACTTATCCTCCTAATCCTAAAATAATTATTGATTTGCATATATTTAATATTCGTTGTTTTGATTCATTAGAGGATGCAAACTTCTATGGGTCTATATTTTCGGTGAGTTGGATAGCTGTATTATTTATATAGCAAATATTAATTATTGACAGAAACTTATAAGTTTTGACAAGGCCAAACCCTATAGGTGGATTTGATTATCCAGCAGTTAAATAAGTTAAGCGGAAAGACTTAAGTAATATCAAGATGCCGATTAAATTAAATTGTCTTTAATTAAATTTAATTGACGGGTATTGAGAATATTAACGTGGGGAGAAATGGAAAGCAATTAATAGCAGGAGCTCAATACAAGAATATCTTGAGATTATGGGTCAGAGTGCAATTACATTTCTTTAGTGGTGTGAACTGTAATTCAGTGTTTTATGAAAATTACAGAAATCGCTGCGTCTTTCCATAATTGCAGCCAGTAAATATCTGTGTTCTACTGGAAGTTTTACTCATAATTACTTCCCAGGTCCCTACTGTAGCCCTATATATATGCGGGTAGGCTGAACCAGTTTCATATTATTGATATATCATATTTTATCTTTCAAGACTAAAATATACCTGGCTTCTACCGGTACGAATTCTCGATAGTCCGTAACCCACACTACGTTCGAGGATCGCGTAAAGGAATACAGTAGAAGATCTGACAGGAGTTTCAACTCGTAATCAAATCGTAGTTGAAGAATCGATCGACAAAATGTATTCTTCTAAATTAACTTTGGTTGCACGAATTTTATTTTGATCGTTCGTCGTCAAAAATTTTATCTAGAGCCCGTTTCAGCATTTTTTCGTCCAATTAATTTTTACCAATAATCGTTTTCAAAAACAATGATCTTGGCAGTTTTTTCTCCACCAAATTGGTATCAGAGCCGTTTTGTTTTTTTGTTTATGGTTATCAGGGTCGGGTAATTTTAGAACTGTTGCTAACTTTATTTTACAGGTGTTCTAAATTTCGATTTTATAATCATTCTTTATTTTCATGTTTGATTGAATGCGTGAATGATGATTTAATTAAATTTTTTTATCCACGAGGGTTGATCGTGGTAGATTAATTGTAAACTCTACCAATGTAAAGAATCAATGTAAAAATTATTATTTTTCGATTTCTATTTCTTATTATTATTTTTTTGTTGATTTTATGTAATCGAAAAAAAGGGGAAAAGAATGAAGAATAGTCAAAGAACAAAGAACAAGTTTAAAGCTGCGGGATTTTTTTTTTCACCAAACAGTTTTTTTTTTGGTTTAAATAAAAAAAAAGGCAGCAGCCAAACAAGGCACTGTTTTGTTTTGGCAGGCTTCGGCGTACTGTTGCGCCAAAAGCAAAATGGCAACAATTTCCAGTCCAGCAGTGGTGCACTGTTTCCGAAGCAAGCAAGCCAAACAACGCCTTAAGCACACGCTGTAGCAGTGCCGGGTTTTCTTCCAAATATCAGTGCAGCGGTTTTCCAAATCACAGTGTTTATGAAAATCCTACTGGTGAAACAGAAGCTTGCACAGTGGTTTTCCAACACACAGCAAGCCGCTGGATTCCAACAATCAAAAACAGTGGTGCCGGTTTCTAAGGGAACAATACAGTAATTTTCCAAGCAAAAAGCAATGCAGTGCCCATTCACAAGGCCGGTTTTCAAACAGTGAGCAATTTTCCCAAACAGCGGAGCAATTTCGAAATTCACAGGCGCAAAATCCGACAGTTTCCAAATCAAAACCGCCGGTTTCCAAACAAATCCACCGAATCAGTATTTGAATTGTGTGGAGCTATTTTCCATAACAGCGATGCTTATCCAAATAAGAAGCAGTGGTTTCCAGGCGCCAACATATTGGTTTTATTTATTCTATTAATTTAATTAATTTAAATATTTAATTTTAATTAAAATATTTTGTAATGAAAAATAAAATTTAGTTTTTTTTAATTAATTAATTTTAATTTAATGAAAAAACTTTAGATATTTTATTTTTTTACAAAATATCACGTTTAAGATTATTTTTTTTAAATCAGATATCTTGAAAAAATGTAGGAATTAATTCTGAATTTTGAATTAATTAAATAAAAAAATATTTAATCAAAATAAATTATTATTTTTCGAAAAATATGAAATGAAAAATAAAATAAATAAATGCCTTTAATCACTTCCTTAGCTGAAAAGCTCGAGGAAAAACTGTACATTTATTGAATTTTATTTGTTACGCATTTAAACACGAAATGATGGTTCGATAAATCAGAATCTTTAGAATCATATACACGGAAAGTTGTTTGATTCTTTCAGATCGTGAGACTTTCAAAAATAATAAATTTATTTTAATTAAACAGATTTTTATAACCCTCAAAAATATTTTAAAAAATCTAAGTGGGAGAAGGAATTTATTCACAGATAAATCCCGCGGTCTCCATCACCAGTTTATAGGCGACGCAATTAAATCATGCGTGTTGGCAGTAAGGCCTTCTTTCCTATCGAACAGATTAATTGTGGTATCGCCAGTACAAATCTCCTTTAGAAATAATTATGGATAATTATTAGTGTGGATCACTTCTCTATCTAAATGGTTCATTGCGAAACGATTAATTTGGTATTAGGAGATGATTAACACTTAGCTGTATATAATAGTATTCTCTCTATCTGAGTCACTACTATTATATGCTGGATCGAAACTACGTCAGCTATTTAATCTTACTTGGCATGGTCAGTTGCCTAGATAGTAAAATTAAAAGGAATTGGCTTGTCTGGTCTTATGATGGATAGTAGTCGTCCACCTATCGTTCTGTGCTATTCTTAGGTTACCAGACTGCTAGCGAATTAATTTTAAAATGGTAGAGGGAACCAAATTAAAATGAATTTAAAGTTTTTCTCATCATAATTAATGGTATTTTAATTATGTGATTCTCAGGATAAAAATAGATTTTATCCCACTCGCTTCAATACTCAAAAAAAAAAACTTACGGGACCAAATTTTGTTAACTTGAAATGTAACTTGGATATTGCTTTAATTATAAATGGTATTCCTTCAATACCAAGAAATGTGTTTGTTTCTGAAAAAATTCTTCCTCTAGGCCGAAAGGTATGAAGAAGAAAAAGGTTCAGAAACAGGGAGACACGATTTCTAGGGTAGTTATTGGGCCACGAACTAGTGTAAAAAAGCCGAAAGGCTGATGTTTTCACTGCAACCAGACCTGGCACTAGAAAAAGCTATGTTCAATATTTCTCAAAAGGCAGAACAAACAGGGAAATTTCTGTTCACTGGTTGTGCAAACATGTTTAGCTATATTATCTACTGATACCTGGTGAGTAGATACGGGAGCCACTAATCATATCTGTAATTCATTGCAGGGGTTCCAAAAAATTCGACAACTTAGTGATCGGGAGATTTACCTGGATATAGGCAATAATACAAATGTAACAGCAGTTGCAGTAGGAGGTGCTACTCTCAATTTTGGTATAGATCAGATTTTAATATTGAGAGATTGTCTTTCTATACCTGTCATTAGAAGGAACTTAGTTTTTATTTCTAGATTGACTAAAGACGGATATTTGGTTTATTTTAATAACTCTATGGTTATTAAGGATAATAAACAGGTTATCTGTTTTGGTACATTGGTAGATGATCTTTATATTATTACTCCAATCTCTCTTACACTTCAACTAACAAAAACGAATAATACATCTATATTACTATATAAGAGAAAGTTTCCTTCTTTAATGAATCAAACGTTTCTTTGGCACTTACGCTTAGGTCATATTAATCTAAAAAGAATAAATAGACTGGAAGCAGATGGACCTTTGAGGTCATTGGAAGTGGAGGCACTTCCAGTCTGTAAATCTTGCTTAAAGGGTAAGATGACCAAAAGGCCCTTTTCGGGTAAAAACTATAGAGCTAAAGAACCATTGGAGCAGATTAATTCTGATGTATGTGGTCCTATGACAATCTAGGCTAGAGGTGGCATTGATTACTTCGTTAGTTTCATTGATGACTACTCAAGGTATGGAAACAGTTACCTGATGCACCATAAGTCTGAATACTCTGAGAAATTCAAAGAATTTAAGGCAGAGACGGAGAAGTGTTTGGGTAAAAGTATCAAATCATTACGATCTAACCGTGGTGGAAAATACCTCATTGGAGAGTTTAAGGACTACTTGTCATCAGAGGAGATTACATCCTAGTTGACTGCACCTGGCACTCCACAAGAGAATGGTGTAGCAGAAAGAAAGAATATGACTCTTATAGAGATGGTAAGGTCAATGATAAATTATTCAGGTGAACCAGATTGGTTTTGAGGACTCGCTTAAGAGACAACGACTTACATTCTAAACTTGGTACCTTCTAAGTCAGTACTTTATACTCCCACAGAATTGTGGATCGGGCATAAGCCTGGTCTAAAACACATTCAGATTGAGGGGAGTCTAGCACACGTGCTAAAAGAGAATGCGGGTAAGTTGGAATTGAGAACAAAAGTCTGTTTCTTTGTGGGGTATCCCAAGGGAACGAAGGATGGTCTATTTTATATTCCTAAGGATCAGAAGATCATTGTTAGTACCAATGCCCGATTCTTGGAAGAGAATTATATTATGGATCACAAGCCCAATAGCAAAATTATTCTGGAAAAAATAAGAGAAAACACTAGTACAACTGGGGAAGAACCACAAGTTACTGATATTCCATTACCTCGTTGTAGTGGAAGAATTATCGGAACATGTGTAAATCAAAAATAGGGTGCTAATGCATAGGGTTCAGATTCTACACAGCCTATTACTGCTAGTACACAGACACAGGTAGTGACTCGTCGTAGTGGGAGGGTTGTTCATCAACCTGACCGGTATATGTTCTTGGGAGAGTCTTTTGATAGGATCTCGGCAGAACTAGATACCGAGTCCTGTAACTACAATGAAGCACTTCAAGACAAAGATGCAAATCTTTGGCAAAGGGCTATGAATTCAGAGATAGAATCTATGTATTTCAATCAGGTTTGGGAACTTCTAGAACCACCCGAATGGATAAAACTCATTGGATGCAAGTGGATCTACAAGAAGAAGAGAGGAGCAGATGGGAAGGTTGAAACCTTCAAAGCTAAGCTTGTTGCTAAAGAATTCACTTAGAAAGAAGGGATCGACTATGAAAAAACCTTTTCGTCGATAGCCATCCTAGAGTCTATCCGAATTCTCTTATTTATTGCTGCACATTTCGATTACGAAATCTGGCAAATGGACATCAAGACAGCTTTTCTTAACGGAAGTCTTGACGAGTGTATTTATATGATATAACCAGACAGATTCATTGCAAAAGGCCAAGAACACATGTTGTGTAAGCTTAAAAGATCCATTTATGGACTTAAGCTGGCATCGAGGTCTTGGAACACTCGATTTGATCAAACCATAAAGTCTTATGGTTTCGATCAAAGTCCGGAAGAGTCCTGTGTGTACAAGAAGCGAGACGGAAGTGTGGTGATCTTCCTAGTACTTTATGTGGACGATATCTTGCTCATCGAAAACGATGTGGGGGCATTATCTACGGTTAAAGTATGGTTATTTGGGCAGTTCGATATGAAAGACTTGGGAGAAGCCAGTCACATCTTTGGACTTGGGCTTATCACAAGCAAAGTATATGAATGATATCCTAGCTCATTTTAGTATGCAAGATTCCAAGAAAGGGTTTCTCCTTTTCAGGCATGGAATCACTATATTCAAGGATCAGTGTCCCAAGACACCTGATGAGATAGAGAGGATAAAGGCAGTTCCTTATGCTTCAGCAGTAGAAAGCCTCATTGTATGCTATGTTTTGCACTAGACCCGACGTCTGCTTTGCCGTTTGCACGGTTAGCAGATATCAGTCTAACCTAGGGCAGGAGCATGGGACTGCGATAAATAATATAATTAAGTACCTGAAAATGAAAAGAACTAAAGATTATATGTTGGTTTACTAGGCAGACAGTCTAGTACCTTTTGGGAGACACAGACCCAGATTTTCAGTCAGACATAAAGCTTACATCAGTAGACAACCTTACAGATCCTTTACAAAAAGCTTACAGGCTAAGACTTTTAAAAGTCATGTAGAGGGCATGGGAGTCAGATGTATGACAGCATTCTTTTGAGTATAAGTATGAGATTGTTAAAGTTGGTATACTGAAAATCATATTTTTAGTATTTAATTTTATTTTAATAAAATTAATTTTCCATTTTATGAGAATCTTTATGAGCAATATATGTGTATGATTTCTTCAATGTTATGCATGGATGTCAGATATTCTGTATAGTATTTAATCTGGTGTGTATAGTATGGCTTACACACAGAAGATCAAATTTTAGGTTCTTACAGAATATAAGTTTTATGTTCACAGTTTAGATGGAATGGACATACCATCGGTACGACTGTAGCACAGAGTTTTAGTAGGCCTGTCTTGGTTACGGGGATTAGATAATAGTGTCGTCTATTTTTTTGACTCTCTGTGCCAGTACACTTTGTGTGTATTGAACGAGACATTTGGGATAATTAATTTTAAACTGACTATATAAATTAATTCACATCCCAATGTTATTATGAAAAGTGCTTATCATCTTAACCCTAAAATAATTATTGATTTGGATATATTTAATATTCGTTGTTTTGATTCATTAGAGGGTGTAATCTTATATGAGTCTATATTCCCGGTGAGTTGGATAGCGGTATTATTTATATGGCAATTATTAATTATTCACAGACTCCACGTCCTGATAAATCGAGATTGATAATACCCCCTTAAGAAAGCTTATAAGTTTTGACAAGACCAAGTCTTGTAGATAGATTTGATTATCCGACAGTTAAATAAGTTAAGCGGAAGAGCTTATGGAATATCAAGATACTAATTAAATTAAATTGTCAGTAATTAAATTTAATAGGCAGGTATCGAAAATCTTAACGTGGGGAGAAATGGTGAGTATTTAATAATAGGAGCTTAATGCAAGAAGGTCTTGAGATTATGAGTCAGGGTGCAATTACAGTTCTTTAATTGTGTGAACTGTAATTCAGTGTTTTATGAAAATTATAGAAACTGCTACGCCTTTCCATAATTACAGAAACAGCTAGTAGGTATCTGTGTTCCACTGGAAGTCCTACTCATAATTACTCCCCAGGTCCCTGCTGTAGCACTATATATATGCGGGTAAGCTAAACCAGTTTCATATCATTGATATATCATATTTTGTCTTTAAAGACCAAAATATATATGGGTTCTGCCGGTACGAGTTCTCGATAGTTCGTAGCACACACAACGTTCGAGAATCGTACAAGAGAATAATACAGTAGAAGATCTGGCATGAGCTTCAACTCGGAATCAAATCGTAGTTGAAGAATCGATCGACAAAAGGTATTCTTCTAAATTAACTTTGGTTGCACGGATTTTATTTTGATCGTTCGTCGTCAAAAGTTTTATCTGGAGCCCGTTTTGGCGTTTGCCCGTCTAGTTAATTTTTACCTATAATCGTTTTCAAAAATAATGATCTTGGCAGTTTTACCTCCAACAGCTCCTCGAAGTCTTCTTCTTCCACGAACACTCCTTCCTCAATTTGTTCTTCTTCTTCACCTTTGGTACGAATGCCATGAGCCGAACCACAAAAGCAAATTTCCTAAACCGTCTAACAAGCTCAATAAAATATCATACAATACATATCGTATAATACCCAATACAAATTTTAAGGTCATAGAGACAGATAATTTGTCATTTTCAACAGGTTAAACATATATAAGAACAATTGTGCGCATGCGTGATGCAATTGAATGCAATGCAGTTGTCCGACCCAATGTACTTCTAGAACAATATCATGAATTTCACAACAGAATTATAGAGTAGACTTGGTGGGACCTGATCACTGAACCTATCCTTGCCTCATTGTGAATGGTAAACCATCGCCTTAGCTACATGCCATAGCTGTTTTACGCAATGGCAACGGTGTGGGGGCAGGCCTTTCAATTTTGTCCATCCTTATTCTAGGCCAACCGATCCCACATTAAGGACCACGATACTCGTTAGGCGTCAATCCAAAGTCTAATTAAAAAGCTAGTGACGAACCCATGGTGCCTAACCCCCCTTCTTATCATAAACAATCGCCCTATTCATTTTCAAATTTGGTAACCAGGGACGCCCTAGATCCAAAACCACAGAAGAATGATTTTCATATCACCCAACCCAAAATGAAAGGTACGAAAGGGATTCCGATAACTCAAGATAAAATGTAGGAATGCTCATGATGTGCAATATGCTTCTCGTGTATAATTAATTATAGCATGGAATATAAATACGATATGGCACAGGGTACAACTCGCTAAAACAGAAAGTATAATTATATGAAGCATAGTCTACAATTCAAGTGATATGGATCCAACCTATCGGCATGATTTCTAATCATCAAATTGTTAATTTTATATACCAACCACTCATATAAATCAAGTAAAGTCTATATAGTCAAGATTCATAAACTAACATGCCGCTTAAGCACTTAGCCAAATTAAAGTAAGTGTTTCATTGTCAATTTTAAAATTAAGCAGTGTTTTATGGTACCTAGGTATGGATTTAATTTCTAATTTTTGAACACCAATTAAATAAAAATATTTTCTACAACTTTCATGTTTAACACTAAGGTCAAATCCTAGTGCACTAAGGTCAAATGCTAGTGCAAAAAGGTCATTTATTTGATTAAGTGAAAACTGTTCAGCACTTTACAAAGGAAAATCTAAAATTTGGGACTCTGTTGGCTCCGATTTTGGGGTATAAATTCAAGGGCTATGGTTCTGATTTGGGGAGGTTTTAGTTTAAGATGTCCCCTAAAAGTTTCATGTTTTGTTCTAGGGCAAGTTGTTTGGAACAAATAGGTGTTTTTGGCCAATCGATAAAGTGGGTGCAGTTAGCCTAAAAAGGGTCTGCAGAATTGGTTTTCAACAGAGAATGCTCAAAACCTTTGGGGTACCATCCGAGGGTATTTTGGGCTGATTTTTGCTCAGTAGTTAGATTAATAAGTTAGATACAGTTTTCATGTTTACCACTTTTTGATTTGGCTGTTAAAAACTTGGGTTTTGGTCTCACAAAAATGTGTGACAGAGAGCTCTATCAGTCACTAAATCTCAATAATGACTTTGGGAAGGGTTTTATCCTATCAAGGCTTCATATATTTGGCTCATTTTTTGTGGACCGTAAGAAAAACATTTCCTCTACATGTTTTATGTTTTGACTCAAGCTCATTTCTCACTCTAACTTTGGGCTTTAGGTCTGAAACGTAAAGTGGTCAAGATCTGACACTTTTTGGGGAAAATGGTATATCTTGAGTTCTACTAAACGAAATCACTCCAAACTAATTTTTTATGAAAGAGAACTCAAAAAGATAGGTTTGGAGATAAAAATTACATTTAGTTCATTTTTATACAATTAGTTATGATATCTTAAAGTTCGTGGCATAATGTTGGTAAGCCTAGAAAATTAGGTTATCTAGGGTTTCGGTAGCTCAGCTCATGTTGTGTATTTTTAATGTATTTTCTTTGCATGCATGTCTTATACTTATATAAGCCAAAACTCCAGAACATATTCAAGTCATAAAACTCAAAAATATTCACATGCAAGCTCATGTAAGACTTAATTTTACACGAACAGTCCACAATCTACTCCTACGACGCCTTTTTTAGTTAATCTTTATTTTTTATTCTTAGGGTTGATTATAGAGATGGATTGAGAGCTATTTTATGAGACTATGACAGAAGATTTTAGAGAATTTACTTACTTGTTTTGATGCTCTAAAGGATGAAGAAGAGTGGGACTTAGCTTTATTGCTAAGTCCTTGATCCTCCCTAGCTCCTTTTTCCTTCTTCCTTTCTTCTTCTCTCCTTCTTCTTGAAAATATTTAAAATATTTTTGGGTAGCTCTCCCTCACCTCTCTCTCAGCCAAAATGCATAGGGGAGACTGGGGTGTGTGGTGTGTTTTTATCACAAAATTGTAATGGAGACTTAATTATTACAAGTAAGTAATTTTTTGAATTTTGTCAATTTTCATTGGTTGCATAGGAGGTGGGTGATATTTAAGGATAATATTTTCAGGTTTTGCAGCAAGGGAAGTCGACCAAGGGCAAGTTTGGTGTAACACACCAGTACAGACTCTAGTTGTAACAACCCGATTTATAACGACCAGTGTGGCAATCCAACCCAAACCCTATCATTAACGACGGTTAGCTGATAAGATCTTAGGTCACTAAAAGAACGAAAACCCTAACTCGGTTCGAAAACTCTAATTCGATCCAAAAATCCTAAATAGATCAAATGCTCAGAGGCAAAATCCTAATACTCAAAGAAGACTCTTAACATCCTAAATTAAGTAAATAACATGAAATGTAAGATTAAACATCAAAAATTCTCATAATTATGGTAAAATGACCATTTTGCCCCTAGTATAGTAAAAAATCTTAAAAATTTAAAATTTGACCCATGGATACCCTAAATCATATATTTAAATACAATTAAGAAATAAAAGACAAAATAACATCAAAAATAAAAAAAATGCCCTTAGTGGCCGACCACATTGGTGTTTGTACCCAAAAAGTGACTTTTTTGCCTTTTTAAGTTCAAAAATGAGAAAAAGTCATATAAATTAAGCATTATTATGACCCCAAGACTTTTTATACAAGTAATATGCATAATAATATAATAATATAGGTCAACAAAAGTAAATAAACAATTATTTAAAATCTCTACACAACAAATAAGTCAATTCTTGTCAAACTAGCTTAAGTTGACTTAAAAGCCTACATCTACTTAATTAATTGCTACAAAAATTATGATAAATTATGAGAAGACTAAATAAATTATAAACACATCAATATAATTGGTTTTAGTAAGTTAAGACACCAAAAAGATACATAAAATTAATATTTTAGCCGATTTCTCACACAAAATGGTATTAAAATGCAACTTAAGCCCTAAATTAATGCAAGACCAGATTTTGGTCTGCCCTTGTAGACACCCCAATTTGACCCTGCCAAATCTTATGCGAATCCGATGATGAAAACAAGTGGAATAGTGCCTCAGTACGATCCCCGGGAGGTAATCCAAGCTCGGTATTTGAACCCAGTCATCAAAAACCTTCAAAACCAATGAAATTGTACCAAACCATCAATAACATGTTGCCCAACTCATTGTCAGAAGTGGCGACCGCCATGTTCATTATGGCAGCCGTCAATAGAACCTCTTGAAAACCCTAGCAAAAAGCGGCGGCCGCCAACTCCAACATAGCGACCGCCAACTCACATTGTGGCGGCCGCCAATAGAACTTTGTGGAACCTTTTCCAAACTAACGGCCGCCAACTTTAAATGGCCTGACGTGTCCCAAAACGTGTCAAATTGTCATTGGTTGAAGAATTCTATAAATACCGTACCCCGGCGTACATTTTCAAGAGGAATTTTGAGCGGGAGAGACTCTGCCGATATACCGAGCGATCCCGAGCCCCGACGCCGAAATCCTGCTGGGATACCGAGTCCCTAATCTCCCTTACGTACATTGAAGCCTACATTACTTGAATCACCCCTCGAGGAGTGGACAATTGGAGCACATTTCCCGACTTGAGGATTCTCCAGCAATCCAGGTACCTCGTTTGGATCCCCAGCCCTTCTAGCTCCACTTTCTACCCCTTTGGAGTGGTCGGGTTTAATTTGGTCAATTCATTTTAATCACGTTCTCGCATCACTTATATAGTTGTTTTATTCTTACATTGCTTTAAATTCTAGTTTTAGTTTACTTAGCCTACTCGTTTCATTTACTTACCTTCATTATTAAGCTTATTACCAATTGTTAAATCATTAAATAGTGCTAATATTTGTTTTAACAATTACAACTTATTAATGTTGTTAATTATCATAATTTAAGCACTTACATAATAAATAGTTATAATAGTCAATATTATACCCATTTAATTCAAAAGTCACATTTCTTTTCATTTTCTTTCTTTTATGTTAATTCAACGTGCTAGCACTTTATTTCCTTTCTTTACTATTCTATTATTTAATTTTCTTTTTTTTGTTTAATCTAGATTCTTATTTCAATAGCATTCTATTCCATTTTCTTGTAATGTAGTTTATTGTTAATATTACATTTCTTTTCTTTTAGTTTAATGTTCAATTTATAGTTAGTACATTTCATTTCTATTTTCTTTTTCTTTATTTTCTTTTTAAGTATTAGTTTAATGTTCTAGTGGTCGTCCTATAATTTCTCTTTTTAATGTAATTCTTTTTTTTCTAGCATTTTCTTCTCTTTCTAGTATTTTGTTTTCTTTTTATTATTAGCTTCATTTCCATAAATTGTTCCATTTTCTTTTTCTATAATTTTTTTTTTCTAGTACTTATCTTATCCTTCTTTTCTTTTCTTTTCTTTTATTAAACCTAAAAAATTACAAAAAGCTTTTAAGTTAATTTTCACTTTTAAATAGCATGATAATTTTCTTCTCTCATAATAGTTAAAACTCAATTACCCTTTTTTTTATGTCACTTCTTTCTTTTTTTTCTTCTTTTCCTTTAACTCTCTTTTTATAAATATAAAATGTTAATAATCAAATTTTTCTTTTTCAAAATCTTCCTTTGTTAAGAATATCTTAACAAAATCATAAGAATATCTTTTAATTTTCTTTTAATAATCTCTTTTGTATGCATCTCTCATTTTCTATCTAATTTATCTTCTTACCTAGTTTGTTTTGGTATTTATTTTTGGTCATTTTTTTATTAAAATCATGCCTTTAGCTTATTTTTATTTACAATCCATCTTTAGATAATTTTATTAATTTTTGCATTTTATTCCTTTAATCAAATCATGTTATTTTAGATTATTTAAATAATATTGTATGAGGGTTTGTTCCATGTATTCATTAGCTAGAAATTGCATGCCTTAGGACTTAGATTTTTTTTTTGACATTTATATATTTTGGAGTGTTATATACATATTTTATGTATTTTCTATACTTGATTTTGAATTTCTCTCTTTACTCCCATTTTCTTTATTTGTATGCATTTGAGAAA